>JAWNMD010000177.1:0-57621 GCA_035044365.1 Drosophila neotestacea | reverse complement strand
TAAAGTAAATATCTAAATTGTTAGCCTGTTTCTTAGGTGCCCGTGGCGGGTTATAGGTGTGCATATATATGTGTACATATGTATACTTATATTTGTATATATGTATGTATGCTTTATAATTGCAGCCAGCAAACACAAATTTTTGAATAAACTATAATATTTAGACTTAAAGACTATTTAATTAAATTCGGAGTGTGTGTGATATTCGGTTACGGTTTTCGCGTGCATCATTGCGGTGGGCTTCAATCGCGAGCTAAGTTTATATTCAAAAATAAAATTATATTTATATAATTTATATTAAATTATTATATATTTGTATAAATATATTATATATTATATAATATATTTAAATATATAATAATTTTGTAGTTTATATTTTATTTTTCTATTATTTGTATATCAATAGCTATAATTATATATTTTTATCATAATATATATATTATATTTATAAATATATATAATACTCTTATATTTTCTTTTAATGGTATATATATTTATTTCTATATAAATATTATATATCAAATTTATATATTTTATATTAATTATATTATTATTTATTTAATTTAAATTATATTAAAATATAATTTAAGTATTTTGTTGTTTAATTTATTACCATATATATTTCTTTTATTATTAAAACATATATACCCATATATTTATATAAATTCATATACACATATACATATATATTATTTATATATATATATATATATAATTATTTTCTACAATATATATTATATTAATATGCCACGCCTAGGTCGGCTGACTGCCTCTCAGCGATCTCGGAATCGCCGCATAAGTAATAGGTTACAGAGGAATACAAACTCTGAGAGAGATCGTAGAGCAGGATCGCAGGAAATAATTGAAATGGAAAACAATCCAGTTAGGGGACCGACACATACTGACGCGGCACTTCAGCATGGGGAAGGGGTGGCACCCAACATGCGTAGATCGAGCCGTTTACAGAATACACGTACCACTCATACGAGTGTACAGACAACTCAACAGCGTAGAAACACTCTGAATAGAAGACAGAGGCGGGCAGACCCAGAAGTTCGGCAGGAGGAAAGGGTGGTCGATAGACAGCGTAGAGCGAACCGCAGACAGGATATAACCATACGGACAACTGAACAGCGAGGGGACACTTTGAACAGACGGCAGAGACGGACAGACCCAGAAGCTCGACAGGGGGAAAGGGTGTCCGATAGAATGCGAAGATCGAACCGCAGACGGGCTACAAACATACGGACAAATGAACAGCAAGGAAACACTTTGAACAGGACGGCAGAGACGGACAGACCAAGAAGTTCGACAGGAGGAAGAGGGTGTCCGATAGACTGCGGAGATCGAACCGCAGACGGGATACAAACATACGGGCAACTGAACAACAAGGAAATACTTTAAATAGACGGCAGAGACGAACAGATCCAGAGTTTAGACAGGGGGAAAGGGTTGCCGATAATCTGCGCAGATCGGCCGTTAGACGGAATATTGAAATACGGACAATTGAACAGAGACGAAACACAGTACTCCGAGTAATTCGTCGTACTGACGTTGAGAACCGTATTTTAGAAAGAGAAAGAGATAGGTTATATAGGTCTCAAGTTAGGGATAATTCTGCGAGGAGAATTGTCGAACAAGCGCTCAACAGTGCACGACGACAAAGTGCTCGATTGTTAGCGCGACAAGCAATTACTGACGCCATAAGACGTATTAGTCAAAGGGTCAGTCAAAATAGAAGCTTCAGTCAGAATAGGGCAGCAGAAAACCGACGAAATGCTGAGCGTATGGCAGAGAATCGTGCAAATAACTCTGAGGACGATATTGTACCCAGCTTAACCTACTTAGAAGCTCAAATAGATATATTTAATAGCATGGTAAAGCTGGGACCAAATCAAGTTTGCCTTTGTTGCAAAGGACTTTGGTTTCCCCACCAGTTACGCAGAATTTCTCGTGCTTTTATTGAAAGTCGCAATGAGTACAGTGCGGACATTTTAGTTCTTTCAAATCAGTTTCCTTCTACTGATAACATGTTTCAATTTTGCAATACGTGTAGCACGCACATTAGAGCTGGTAGGAAACCAAAATTTTCCATTACAAATGGCTTAGATTTCCCTGACCTTCCCGAGTGTCTTAAAGGTCTTACTCGCTTAGAGGAACAACTTATTTCTCCTCGAATTCCATTTATGATTATAAAGTCCTTAGGCGTTGATCGACAGAAGGCTATCAAAGGAGCTGTAGTCAATGTTCCCATTTCTGTTAGCAATATCGTGACTTCCCTTCCACGAGCTTTTCATGAAGCACAGGTAGTACAGATCCACCTCCGACGTAGAATGGAATATAGCCATGATTACATGGCTGAAACCATTAGGCCTCAAAAGATTGCAGATGCAAATAGGTATTTAATAGACGTGCTATAACAGCTTCTAACGCTCTTAATAAAGAGCATATTCGCCAAAATGCAGGCTATAGGGTCCTTCAGGGTATTTGCACATCTCCTGCTCATTTGGAAGCAGAAAAAAGAAAAGTAATGGCCATGATTCGCCAGTTTGGCTTGCCAACTTTTTTTATTACATTGTCGGCTGCTGAAAGTAAGTGGTTCGAACTGCTTGTCCTTTTAAAAATGAATGTGGACAAACAGCAAGTTACAGAAGAGGAGGCAATTGCGTTGCCTTCTAATGAGAAGGTACGGTTAATTCGCACCGATCCTGTAACTTGTGCTAGGTATTTTGACTATCGGTATAGGCAATTGTTTAAGCTTATGACGAAGCAGGGGGGTAATTTCGAACGACATAATGTTGATATGTACTACTGGCGAGTTGAATTCCAGCAGAGAGGCTCATCTCATATCCACGGGATGTTATGGCTGAAAGATGCCCCTCAAGTGGATTTAGACAACGCTGAATCTTTTCCCCAAGTAATTGATTTTATTGATCACTTTATTACTACTGATGTTACAAATCAAGAGCTCTCTGAATTCATTACATACCAAAAGCACAAGCACGGGCATTCATGCACACGTGAAGTGAGGGGAAACTCTATTTGTCGCTTTGGTATTCCCTACTTTCCAATGCCTAATACAGACATTTAAAAGCCTCTTCCTGAAGATACTCAACACATTCGTTAGCATCGTGAAAACTTAAAAAAAATTCAGAATTTTCTAGCGCTGTCTTTCGATGCTGACAGTATAAATCACTTGAGCATATTCGAAAATTTTCTATCTCACGACCAAGTCAACCTCACTTACGAGGACTACATATATGCTATTAGGTCTGGTTTGAAAAAACCACAAATTTTCCTCAAAAGAAGTTTCGCAGCAATTAATGTAAATGCTTACAATAAACACATTCTAGCCATGCAAAGAGCCAATAATGATATTCAATTCATATTGGACCCTTATGCATGCTGCAGCTATATAATTAATTATATAAACAAATCCCAAAGAGGCATTTCAAAACTGATGCGAGAGGTGATCGAAGAAATTAAAGATCAGAACGTGTCAATTAAGAAAAAGCTGCAGTATATTGGTCACAAATTTATTTCCGGCACTGAGATTTCTGCTCAGGAAGCCGCCTACTGTTGGTTAGGTATGCGTTTGTCTGAGACTAGCAACGCCGAAGTGTATATTAATACCCTATTACCAGAGCATAGAGTGAGAATGCTCAAGCCTAGACAACAACTACAAAATATGTCTCCAGATTCAAATGACATATTTGTAGTGGGACTGCTCAATCACTATGAACAGCGACCACATAGTCTCGACGGCCTGTGTTTAGCCGATTTTGCTGCTGAGTATAGTTTCACAAAATCGACAAGATCAACTCGTCAAAGTAGTGATAATGAAGATGGCGACGAAAATGAGGATATAGGGGGCAGACCCATTCCTCTTATTGACGGAAGTGGGTTTGCTAGGGCGAGGACAAAGCCTCGAATAATTAGATTTAGGAGTTTTAGTTTGCATACCGATAGACAAAATTACTTTAGGGAACTGCTTATGCTTTATTTTCCATGGAGGAATGAAGAGGTAGAATTAGTTCAGAGAAAGTGTGAGGAAGTTTATACACAGAATGAGGAGTCAATTAGGGTTATTTTTAAAAAATATAATGTTTTAGAGGATTTAGAAGACGCGCTTAGAAGGGTAATGCAAGGTGAGGGCAATACTGAGGAAGAGCAGTTACCTGGCCAGATAGATGATGAGTTTCAGGTCTTAGCCTTTCCTGAAATAAGTTCTCAGCTAAATGTTTTGAATTTAAATGACAAAAATGTCCAAAATGAAGTTCCGGACGATACAATCCGAATAATAAAACTTCCTCCATTAATATCTCCTGAAACTTTATCAAACTTAGTTCGCTCATTAAATTTGAAGCAAAAATCGTTCTTTACTCATGTCCTACACAATGCTCACCATAATTTAGTTTTCCACGAATTTGTGGGTGGTGAAGCAGGTGTTGGCAAAAGTAGATTAATTTCAGCACTTTTTCAATCCCTTTCTAAATTGTATAATAGTAGGCCTGGATGCGACCCAACCACTTCCAAAATTCTTCTATGTGCTTCCACAGGAAAGGCAGCATTTGGAATTGGAGGGTCTACCCTTCATTCTCTGTTTTCACTTCCTGTGAATCAATCTGCATCCGCTTTTAAAGATCTAGGACCTGACTTATTAAATACCCTCCGTTCAAGATTTATTGATCTTAAAATGTTAATCATTGACGAAGTTTCAATGGTCGGTGCCAAAATGTTTTCCTACTTGGATTCTTGCCTTAAAAAATTTTAAATAACAGAGAAGTACCATTTGGAGGGATTTCTGTTATTGTTTTCGGCGATCTTAGACAGCTAAGCCCTGTTGGAGATCGATGGATTTTCAAATTCAATTCAGCGTTGCATGACCCATACGCAGCTATATATGGGACGTTTCTGTGGGACTCTTTTAAGTTTTTTGAGCTCACAGAGATTATGCGACAGCGAGATGACCAAGCTTTTGCAATAGCATTAAATAACATGGCATCCGGTCATATGTCGTCCGACGATATAAGTTTGCTAAGGTCCCGAATTTCGACGAAAGTCAGTTGCCAAATGATGCAATTCATTTGTTTTTTAGGAATGAAGATACATCTGTATTTAACGCGGCAAAATTAAGCTCCATTTCAACTGCTCAACACATTTCAGCTGCTCTTGATTTTATAAAGGCCTCACATCTTAGCGCAGAAGTTAAAAACAGACATCTAAAGTCAGTCAAATCTTTCCTGACCGCCAAGACTCAAGGAATATGCCCTCTCTTATTTTAAAAACCACTGCCAAGAATATGATGACGGTCAACATAGATAACTCTGATGGTTTAGTAAACGGAGCCTCCGGTATTCTAATGGACATAAGTTTCATTACATCCAATTCTCCTCATGTTCTTTGGATGAAATTCATTGACGAAAGTGTAGGAATTAAGCTCGGGCTAAGTGCCCCCATTCTCTAGACTCTTCTTGGACCCCAATTCATAAAACTACCAAAAGTTTTCATTTTCATTCCAATCAGCAAATTACTATTGACCGTAAGCAGTTTCCAGTTATACCTGCCGAAGGTATAACTATTTATAAAAGCCAAGGAGCTACATATAGCAAAGTTGTAGTTCATACATTTCCAAGAATGAGTCGTGAGTCCTTATATGTAGCTTGCAGTAGGTCCACTAGTGCTGCAGGCCTTTTCATTATTGGGGAATTCGTGCCCCCAAGATCAGACTCCCGATCACCAGTAGAGCAAGAGCTTCAAAGTCTGCGCAGTACAAAATTATTAAAAACGAACTATGACTGTCTGTTCGACAGCAGTAAATTCAACACATTTTTCCATAACACGGAAAGCTTGCATTGCCACATTAGCGATATTTGCTCCGATCAGCTAATGCTTCGTGCTTCTCTATTATGTTTCGTTGAAACTGCAACCTTCTCTAACGAGACATATGAAGTACCTGGCTTTTACAGTATAGTGCGCCTCGATTGCGAATCATTAGCTAATCGAACTCGACCAAAAAGAGGCATTCTTATTCTCATTAAAAATGAACTTTTCGAGCATGTCAGTCTCTGCTCCAGTGGTCGATATTATGCTGATTCGAATAATATAGCTTCTGCAGTGTTTGAGTTTGCCGTGTTTAAATACAAATCTTTATGGTTTTTAGTTGTGTATCGAACTCCAAGTTATCCATTGCCAAAATTTGAAACAGAATTTGAGAACTTATTTCAGAGTTTTTCATTTTTAGATAGCAGTTCCATAGTTTTAGGAGATTTTAATTTGTGCTTACGATCTCTCAGAGGATGTAGTGGTAAAATTTATGATTTTCTAGGTAGCTTAAATTATGAGTCTCTTTTAGATTTGAATTCGTCTACAACCAATTGTGGTACGACAAGAGCAAAGAGCACAATTGAGTACCACCCTTTATAATTGTGGTGATCGATTGCCTCTGCTGCTGGCGGCTTTATTTCTATGTGACATCCGTCTAATTAAAACAATTTTATTAATAAACATTGACTTTGAAAATATATGTTTCATCTTTACCAATTGCACCAAGGCACTGGGGGAATCCGATGGCTTCAAACCCTTCAACACATTTCTCAATTTTTGATTCTGTCAAAAAAATTGGAGTCATATTCGGCATTCAAAGCCTTGCAAAAAATTCATGGAGAATATTGCAAACGCTGTTTGGGGCAACGCCGAATAATCTGCCTATTGTTCCATACTCTGATGACGACCCCGAGTATACAGGGCTATCGCTATCCTTTTTCCAGGTGAATAGCGTTCCGGAAATTCGTGTCTTTCTTCCTCAAAATCTCCAAGCGGTCCACGAGTAAGGCAAATGTCGACTTTTCCATGCGGAAGCTCTCTTTAAAAAAAACGATCATCATTCTCGGGAACGTCTTTCTCCCAAAACATGCCAAATCGCTTCTAAAATATATAAATAATGCCTGTAATATGAATTTGCACTTGGATGTATATGCTGCACAGCAGCAAGAGCAATGGAAACTTTTTCATTTAAATTCATTTTAATTATAAATTTGTCTCTCCTCAATTTCACACGTCAATGCACTTGAATTCAGGGGGTTGTGATGTTGTTAGATGTTGGCAATGTGAATCAGTGTTTCACATCTAACATCATTCCCATGCGGTCCCCGAAAATGTACTCAGTGGGAATAGGGCATTAGTTTGATTTCAGAGATCTGTCCTGTTTTTTGTCCCTTTTTTTATATTTTTGTCCCTTTTTTGGGGTCCGTCCATGATGAAATAACATAAGGTGGTTCCCTCGCGAGCCGAAGTTTTACGAAGCACGTTTGCTTGTTGAAGAGAAAGGTTGTGTGCGGACGAATTTTTTTGTTATTGTTCATTAATATTGCAAATTTTGCTGCAAAGTTGTGACGGGAGTGAGTCGTGTTCATGTACCGATGTGTAATATGAAAAGAAAATTGTGGGAACAAAGCCTGGGGTGCAGCCTGGGTGAAAACTCACAAATCCGTGCCACACACTTTAAAGATTCGCAGTGGAAGTCTACACCGAACAAAGGTCAAACAAATAAAAAGGCGACTTTATAAAAATGCCATTCCAACAATATGAGTGACTGCTGCAAACAAAGTTCGACATTCACCTATGTAGATGAGGTGTCTCACGGCGGCCTTATTAAACCGTCGGATCAATTAAAAAATAAGCTCAAAGAGCTAGAAATAATTTTTTCTCATTATACCAAAGAAAATTTTAAAATAACAAACAATTTTAAAGAAAAATTAGTAATCGCAGCACAAAATGTAGAGCTGGATAAATTTGTAATTTCTTTTTATTTTAAAATAAGAATATATTTTATAGTAAAGTACTTAAACAAAAAAATTTGTACTAAGAACCAAAAGCAGCGCTTATTTGGTAATTTAAAATTATTAAAAGTCCAACTTTAAAAAAAATGTCTCGTCTTTTTTTTCAAGGGCTAATCAACAATCACATTGCCGCTTCACTCACACTCAATACGACACTCAGTTTACTATGTTCGTTTCACTCGCACTTATTGCAAGCATACAATAAGTGGATGTCTGTTGCCGACGGGACCACCTTATGTTATTTCATCATGGTTGCTGCTGCTTCGACTTACGCTCACGATCGAAAGCAACAGCAAAGCGGAAAGCAAAAAAACGGTAATCGGCGACTGTTGATGCTGTTTGATTTTGGTCGCTTTTTATACCCTTGCAGAGGTATTATAATTTTGTCACGAAATGTGTAACGCATTGAGGGAGGCCTCACCAGACCCCATAAAGTATATATATTCTTGATCATGGCGACGAGCTGAGTCGATATAGCCATGTCCGTCTGTCTGTCTGTCTGTCTGTCTGTCTGTTTCTATGCAAACTTGTCTCTCAGTTTTTAAGCTATCTTGATGAAACTTGGTACAGGTCCATCTTTTTGCTGCACGCAGTACATTTGTCGGAACCGGCCGGATCGGATAACTATATCATATAGCTGCCATAGGAATGATCGGTTGGAAATAAACATTTAGCATGAAAAACTTTTTTGTTTCTCAAGATATCTCAACCATATATACACAATGTGTGTTTGATTAAGTTTTAAGCAGGCTGACCAAATTTGGTGCAAATCGGACTACTATATCGTATAGGTGCCATAGGAATGATCGGTTCGAAAACAACATTTAGTATGAAAAACTTTTTTTGTTTCTCAAAATACTGAACCATATACACATTGTGTGTTTAATTAAGTTTTAAAACAGGCTGACTAAATTGGTGCAAATCGGACTACTATATCGTATAGCTGCCATAGGAATAATCGGTTCTAAAACAACATTTAGTATGAAAAACTTTTGTTTCTCAATATACTGAACCATATATACACATTGAGTGTTTGATTAAGTTTTTAAACAGGCTGACCAAATTTGGTGTAAGTCGGATTACTATATCATATAGCTGCGAACGATCGGTTTGAAATTAACATTTATCAAATTTTGTAAAGAATCTGACAGCTTACACAGGGCACTGCAAGGGTATCCAAACTTTTGACCGCCACAGTTAGCTTGCGCTATATTTGATTTTTGCTTTTGCTTCGACTGCGGCTTCCGTTTTTTTCAGAAGCAGAAGCAGAAGCAACTGAACCGCTAGTATTTTTGAGTGCAAAGCGTTCACTATAGATTGTTCTTCAATGTTGCGTACCATTTAATAGATGGCGCAACTGGATAAACATAGAGGCCGCTAGCATCTCTTCTCCTTCCTTTTGCCATAACATTGTTAGTGAAATAACTTCCGCGTTTATCAACCGATTGGTTTGCATTTTCAGGACTATAGTCTGTATTATATATACCAGGGGTGCGCAAAGCTGCCTTATGGATGTGCACGCACCAATACAAATAAAGGATATTGATCGCACACATGTAACGGACTTTTCTTTTTAGTTCAATGTGTACACTGAAAAAATAGGAACATTGCAATTCATATTTAAAGTTTCCTGCGAAGAAAACACTTGCCAGTTGACCACACTTATTAAGGACCTGTGGGAAAAAACTTTTCAGTGTACACCAAACGAAAAGACAACAAGAAAATACATTCGGAATAGTGAAGACAAGAAGCGAAGGTCCGGCGACAAAGCGTGCAGTGAAAAATTGTTTTTGGTTTTCAAGAAGCGAAGGTCCGGCGCAAAGCGTGCAGTGCAAAATTGTTTTTGCTTTGCTAGCAACGAAAAATAGGGGAGGGTAAAGGACGCAAAATTGTTTGTGTAATTTGCAATGTGCGCCAGAACCTTACCAGTGTGCAAGCCTCACACACTCCCATAAGCTATGTGCAAAGCAAAAACAAATGTGCGTCGTGTGCATAGGCGCTGCGCACCCCTGATATATACCATATAAAATCAAGGCGCTAGTTTTAAAGGTTTTCTTGTAATTCGTCTTTGAAATTTTCCTTTCCAATTTCCGGTGGCGGAGGGGGGCGTGGCAAATATCTAAAACAAACTTGAACAATGCAAGATATATGTAGATGAACCTACAAATAGCCTTACATTGAAAATGTCGAATCAGTCATTGACCAACTTAATAAAGTCGGCCGTTTCTGGTGCGTTGTACAATGTACATGTCCAATCCCAACGAGTAACAGCGTTTTTTGGTATGGCTGTTGTGTTCGAAAGAAGCTGAGTGGCCAGCTTGACTCGCTGTCTGCCTGCAGATTTCACGTTGAGGTGGTCATCCGTTTCTTTCCACATTATGGAAAGGTCAGAAGATGAAGCGTACTTCATTGCTTGCCTAACGGTTTGCTGGGTTAGGAATTTCCAATCAACCACGAGCCCTGAATCAAGGAAGTGATTTCGTATTAGCTTCACAAGATGGGGGACATCTGCAAATGCGTACACTTTTCTAGCAAAGTCAGCTGGGTGCTCAAGCCATGTTTTCTCTAATTGAAAAAAATATATAATAAACATTAATTTAAGAAGTTAAATATTTCAATAATTTAAGATTTTTACCAGGCGAGACTGCTAGATTTATCCACAATTTTATGTTTACCTGTTCCCAAGTCGTAAACGATACCGACGACATGATACTCTACCATATAGAGCTTTTCAATTATCATGAATAATATAGACACGGTCATGGGCTTATCAAAGTCGAAATAAATCGGCTGTTTCCACGACAAGCGCAGTCCTTGAGCCATTGCGACCTGAAAGTAATCCCGGGGCTCTTGGACTGCTTCAAGGGAGTGATCATTCTCATAATTTGCCGTGACCTTCATTTTGTCAAAATACAAAATGAATATTTTGTCCTCTTCATACATGTCCACGTCATTTTCCATTAAAGGGATAACAAAATCTAAAATGCCTGGCTGGATGTTGACTGCGTACAACCACCTGTCCAAAGTGGATATGGACGGAAGTGGAATTTATCAAATTAATAACCAAAGGATAATAAATCAAATGTAAAAATACTTGGTTTGCAAATTTAAATTATATGCATTGTCACTACAAGCTGATGGCATATGCTCTGTGAGAACTTGCTTCGCAACTGGCTTTTGGGGTATAGCTGTTGGCATAAGTCGCCTCCGTTTTGTTGCATTATCGGATGGATAGTAGAAAAAGTCACAGACATTAAAATGGCTCGCACAAACTATACTCGAAGACGTAAACTGAACGCCTGAGCTTCTTAACCAGAGTTCCATTCTGCTTTTGTCACGTGACACTAGAACATTGCACTAGACATTTTTAGACATAATAAGGAAATACACACATGACAAAATAACACACACAGTTAATTTAATAAATGCCGATTCTACTTACGAGTTTATTTGTAAAGAAGAAGACAATAAAAAAAACCATGCGCTACACAACCTCTTTCGACGAGGTTTGCATGCATACTGACAACAGCTTGAACCCTCAAAAAAGAGCGGCTATTGAGACAACGTCACCTATTATAATTTCATAATGGTTTAGGAACTCAGGCGAGAGAGTAATCCATACTTCTTGGCAGAGCTTCATCAGAATAGTTCATACACTCGGTATTGAAACTTTGAAGAAAGCTCCAACGGTGCGATACTCCGCGGACGAACCTAATGCGAAAAGCGATATTGCTATCCGCTTTTCGAGTGGGAAGCAAGCACGAAATTTTGTGTCCTTTTTCGCCAATTCTGGGAGCTTTTGCGCAAGCTCATTGAAACAAAAGCGTTCCATCCGAAAGTTTTCATTGAATAGATCATCGCGCATGCTGGGCACATCCGACCATGATGAAATAAGTATAAGGTGGTCTCGTCGGCAGCCGAATCGTTGGGGTTTTAGTCCCTTAACGTCAGTCTTAATGTAAAAAGTATATTCTGGTCTTCTTCGGCAGCCGTCGTTAAGGGACAGCTTTTGCCGACGAGACCACCTTATACTTATTTCATCATGCATCCGACTCCCAATAATGGCCGTTCCGTTCCTTTTTAGACCCAGTACTTTAAAAAAGTACAAATGGGTCTATTAAGTTTGTGCAAAAAAAAATGTGCGTAACAGGTAGAAGGAGGCGTGGCAGACCCCATAAAATATATATATTCTTGATCAGCATCAACAGCCGAGTCGATATAGCCATGTCCGTCTGTCCGTCCGTCTGTCTGTCTGTCTGTCCCTTTTTGAGTTCCTAGATCTTAGAGACTATAAGAGCTAGAGACACCAAATTCGGCATGTAGGTTCATCTATGTCTCCCATTGATCAAGTTTGTTTGATATTTTCGCCACGCTCCCGTCCGCCACCAGAAATTGAAATACAAAACTTTGAAGTCGAATTAAAAGTGCCCCTTTAGTGCTAGAGCCTTTATTTTTGGTACACATAATAAACACTATGGTCCAAACCAGTCCAGAAAATTTCATTCCAATCGGATGATAAAAGCGGAAGTTATTCAACTAACAATGTTACGGTCAATAGGAAGAAGAAGAAACGCCAGCGACCTCTATGTTTATGAAGTGGCGCCATCTATGAAGAACAGCATTGAAGAACAATCTTTAATGAACGCTTTGCCCTCAAAAAGTACTGGGTCTCCTACTGTCGAGCTTGCTCCACTGTATCTTACTGCATTTTTTAGAACTGCCCACTGAACCAAAAAGCGAGCGTTAAGCGAGAGGAACGCAAAACCATCGCGCTCGAGCTCGAATATGATACATGAGGCGAGCGTCAAGCGAGAGTATCGCCAAATTATCGCGCTCGAGCTCGAATATGATATAAGAATAGGGAGAAAAAGAAAAAGAGCGACGCACAGCAAAAATTCAACGATATTTGCTCGTTTATTTGCGTTCGTTGTTGTCGCTTGCCGTTTCACTCGCTCTCTGTGCTTTCAAGCCAGCGACAGAAAGACAAAAACCATCAACATTCGTGCCTTTTTATTCGTTCGTTCCTTTTTGTATTTTCCGTTATTCTGAACGATCCAATGTCAAACATTAAAATATAGGAAGTATGCTTTTAAATCTATAAAAAAAATATAATATAATAATTAATACTAATTATATAATAATTAATACTAATTATATAATAATTAATACTATTACAATTATATTCTGTGCTATGGCCCCAAAGCGTAAAAGTCGCCGCTACTTGTCTGAAGCAAAGCACATTCTAAAATGTTCAGAGAGTAGGAAAGTTTGTAATAGCGTAGACGAGATATCGCCCAATTTGTTTTTAAATAGTGGTTTAGATAATTCAGGCACTATAGAAGATGAGATAAATAATTCAGACATTATTGAAAATTTTAGTTCAAGTGATTTTGATACACGTCTAGCTCAGTGGTTATCCGTAAATAATGCTAGCACAAGACCTTCGAATGAGTTGTTAAAGTTATTATCAGAAAAGATTCCAGGGCTACCGCATCCGTCTGGCGTCCGATCATTAAAGTGCACTCCAAGGGGGATTATTAAAAGAGTTGTAACGCCAGGAAGTTTTGTACACTACGGTTTTAAAGACGGCTTAACAGATTTTCTGTCTAGTGTTCGCTATCAATCTGACAGCATTAGCCTAAATTTTAACGTGGATGGACTTCCCTTATTCTAAAGTTCACGCGAGCAGGCCTGGCCAAATTTATTTAACGTTGGCTATTCAAATCCCAATGATCCAAATAGTTATTTAGAGGAATTCGTAAGCGAGTTATTAGATTTGATTAGGGATGGAATAGTATTTCAGGGCAGAAAACTAGACATTAGCGTTAGAGCTTTCATTTGTGACGCACCAGCCCGTGCATTTATCTTATTAAACATCTTATCTTATGATAAACGCGGAAGTTGTTCAACTAACAATGTTACGGGCAAAAGGAAGAATAAAATACGCTGGCGACCTCTATGATTATCAACTAATATCTTCGTAGTGGCGCCATCTATTGAATGGTAGGCAACATTGAAGAACAATCTATAGTGAACGCTTTGCACTCAAAAAGTACTGGGTCTCCTACTGTCGAGCATGCTTATCTGTAGCTTACTGCATTTTTGAATATATATCCATTTCTAATCAACCGATTTGGCCAAACAAACACTAGAATTAAAGGTAAGTAAATCTTCTACAACTTTTATTCAAATAGGATTAAGATTGTTTAGAAGCTAACAACTTTTATAAGTTTGAAAATTTGAATTTTGTGATTTAGTTTGGAAGCTCATAAATAAACCTGAAAAAGTTACAAATCGCAAAACTAAAATTTTCTATTAGATTTCATGTACAATTAATAATGTTTCGAGGAAAATTAGCTATTGTGGATGCAAATCCAACAATAAATGACGAAGTAATGCATGTTTAAGATTTTCTATTTATGTTAGAAAGTTAGAAAAATTGTGGCTCTTTCTTTGCCTTTTGTTGTCTTTATACTTAGATTCTCGTATGAGTGACCAAATGTAGTCGCCCATCATTCCTTCATCCCTAAAACCGTGATACCGTCGCTCCATGGCCTTCCTTTGTTGGTGAAAACGTTCCCCGTGCTCGTCAGTTAAGTCACCCAAATTGTCCGGAAGAAAAAATTCAAATGGGAATCAAGAAAGTGTATTTTTAATGACATGTGCACTTCTGTCGGAAAAAAGAATTAAATGATAATACACAAAAATTTGGTATCATATAAAAAAGGGAAATACATACTCATTGCATCGTAATTCTTCAGCAGATCATCAACAATATTTCTTTAATTTGGGCTTTTAATGATTCCAAGAAAATTGGCAACAACTAGCTTAAAAGAAGTCCAGACTGCATCTTCAATGGGCGACAAGAGGTTTGGAAAATTATCGTCTTTTAGCAACTTTTTAAACTTGGGGCCTGCGAAGACGCCTTCTTTAATCTTTGCATGTGACAGATGCGGAAAATGCATTGCAAATGAGTGAACGCTTCACCCTCTTTATCAGGTTTTTTGATAAAGTTTTTTATTAGACCAAATTCAACATGCAAAGGAGTAAGTATTATATTTTCTCTCCTTACGATAGGAACGTATTTAATATTGGCCTCGCCGGCCACGGTGTTTGTTCTTGCTGGCCATTCCTTCTGTTTGTAATGAAGAGCATCCGCACGGCTGTTCCAAAGGCAAAGAAAGCAGCAATTTTTGGTGTAGCCTCCTTGCATCCCACATAACATGGCAACAATTTTGAGGTCAGAGCATATTTTCCAAACATAGCTTTTATAGTTGATGCGTTCCAGCAAATTGAAACTGATGGTTTTTGATCGTAATTGTGCAAAAGAACTACTTTTACACTTTCTTTGCTTCCGTCAATAAACAACCGCCAGTCGCTTGAATTATGGGATTGGTGGAGCTCCTTGAACAAACCCGTGACGGTTTCGATAAATCGTCGCTTTTACACCCGCAGCCAAAAAGCCGCGTTGTTGCAAACGAGATGCGAGTAGCTCTGATTTTTCTTTTGTGAGCTCCAAATCACGCACCAAATCATTTAAGACCCGATGTGATAATAACTGCAACTCTGTCTCCGAATCAAAATTAGCTCCGTCCGTTTCTTCTTCTTAATCGCCATTTCTTAAGCCGGAGCTCGGACACACAGGATACAGAACATCAGGCGAATGAGGAACCGGAAACGTCACTGAACTGACTTGGGCGTAATTTCATTTAAACTTTTTCCAAAGCCACTCTTTTTGCTGAGGCAAAAGCAAAAGTAGCAATCCATCTCGTGACAACTATATTTCTCCATACCATTGGCGTGTTGAATTGTATCGGCTAAAGTCAAAACACTTACATAAATCTTTCTGCTATATGAATAAATATATCCTATGTATAATATATATTGTATAATATATATATGTATAATATACATTGTATACAGGAAAATTACAAATACATACGTTTGGTCAATAGCCCAGTAGCTGATAACTGAATGACACTGACCACATTTTTTTTTGGTGTCCATGGATCGGTGAGTTTTGGTAACATTCCAAAGTAGTTTAAATATATTTGTTGCATCTGATCGGTAAATTTCTGTACATTCCACTATGGGAAATTTTTCGATTTTCGTGGCATCTATTAATTTTTTAGCATAACGTTGATGCAATTGCATTGAGATAACATTAATCTGTAATGCTGCATTGCAGAATGATAAAATTTAACAGTCGAAAACTAAGATAACAGCTTTAAAAAATCAGCTGTTGCATGTGCTAGCACTTTGAGCGGTTTTCACAAGTCTTAAAACATTCATTTAACTAAAAGTTAAACAGTTTCAATGCAAATTTTAAAATGGATATTCATTAATGTGGTTTGTACTACGTGTGGTAGTGGTTTGTTGTTGTGTTTGTCCCAGTGTCGTTTATAATTTACAAAAATAACAAGTGCTCTCAAAAACAAAGAAATTTTCATTTTAAAAAGACTTTTAAAAAAATGGCAGCATTTGGTTAAAAAAGTAGTTAATACATGTGGTAGAGTGTTTAATATTGATTCTAAATCAGTTAATCCTAATAACTATAATAATAATAAGCACTGTTGCGCACAGTTGGCGAAATATTATCTTGTTTCAGGTAACCTCACTTTTCCAAATATTGATTTGATGTCTGTTTGGCGTAAAGAGAAGGGTCGTTGCCGCCAAGTAAAAGCTGTGTTCAATTACTTTTGTAGATATTTGAGTTGTAGCATATTTGAAACGCATCGAAAGTATTTGCATGAGAAAAGTCGAGTGTTCTGCAAAAATTTATTTAAAGCTCGGCTGAAATGTAGAAGAATAACAAGTTATTTTGAAAAAAAGCATGCAACGTGGCTGGCTGATAAGACGAGGTTAAATTTCAATAGTACAATTCCTTGGCAGGTTAATACCGTTGGACGTCCCCACTCGCCTACATGTGCAAGGGAACAATAGGACAGAGAAAGGAAGCATTCGATCTATCAACATCGGTTAAGAGCAATTTTCGTTTGCTAGTTTCTGCAGCAAGCAATGCTGCTCGAAGGCCGGGAAAACTTGCTTGATTTTGCTTTAGTTTTAAAACGCTCGCCAAGTGCCCCGAAAAAGCCAAATGTATCAAGCTACTTTTAATGAAGCCAATAAGAAAGGCAGAGCGTTTTACAACGTACGAGCCATTATTCTTGATTTTGGACGAGGGCTCAACGAAGCAACAGTATTGTACGATAAGAGAAAAAGCGCAAAGAAAAAATGTGACATATTTCCATTTTATAGAAAAGTGGCAGACCAGAAAAAAAATGGCGGCCAGATTTAAAAAAAAAAAACTGACACAAAAGCCGAAGTGTCTTTTCAAGATCTTAGCCACACATCAGCTCGGCTTATTTGCTTGCAAAAAGAGGTTGTTTTGAATGTAATGCAAGAGCAAGGAACACAGTTTTTATCTGCAAAACTAATTTTAAGTTATGGATTCGATGGAAGCACTGGGCAATCGGTCTACAACCAAGGCTATTCTGAAAACCAGTCCTTAAATAGCGACTCAAGTTTTTTCGCCACAACAGTCACGCCTTTAAGACAAATTGATTCCTCTGGAAACATATTTTGGAACAATAGAACCCATTGCATTTTATTAAAGAGACAAAAAAAAAACAATATTAAAAGAAAATGAAGATCTGCAAAAAGAGATTGATGATCTGGAACCTCTCAAAATAGCTTTTGATAGTGGTAAATTTGTTTACATTAAATTCGAGTTATATTTAACGGTTAGTGATGACAAATTGCTAAACGTCTTGACGGGAGCTAATTCAACGCAGTCGTGTCCAATTTGTGGAGCATAGCCAAAGGATTTTCTGAACAATACAAATTTTAAATGCGAAAGTTTTTACCAATTTTGAATAATTCAAAATACGGTTTGAGACCATTGCACTGCTGGATTCGGTTTTTTACGTTTGTCTTACAAGCAGGCTATAAAATCATAGTAAAAGAATGGAGGATTTCCGATATATGTATGTGATAAAGCACAGGTTTCTGCAAGGAAAAGAATTATTCGGAGTATGTTTTGGAAACACCTTTCACTGAACGTAGAATAAACCTAAGGCTGGCGGATCTGGTAGCACAAATGATGGCAATACTGCTCGACGTGCATTTAATGCACCTGAGTTATTTGCAAACATCACTGGCATTGACGTTAGCCCTATACAATATCTGAGGACCATTTTAATTTGTCTTTTATGTCAACTGCCAATAGACGTAATGAAATTTCAAAGCTTCTGCAATAATACTGCAGAGATTATAGTTAATACATATCCTTGGCTTCCAATTACTGGAACAGTGCATAAAATCCTTGTACATTCGAGTGATATTTTAGAGAACACAGTGTTGTCAGGATTCTTTGGAGAGGAGGGTGCAGAATCCCGTAATACATTTTATAAGTCTGACCGATTGCATCATGAAAGAAAATGCAGTCGAGCAAAAAATGTTGCAAGGATATCCAAACTTTGGCTCGAAAAAAATTAGCTTGCCCTGTATATTTTTTATAACTTACGATTTATCTACAATATGGACAGCTATATATATTTAATTCATTTTAACTTACATAATACCACACCAATCCTCTAAGTTTGGTTCGGATCGCTTGGAAAATACCGAACTTGTATACACTAATAAAATAAAAAATGACGGTGCCACGCCCATTTAGCTGGCACAGTTTCCTATTGGTGTAAGAAGAATAATGCAAAAAAACTAGACCAAAATATCTCGTTCCGTTCTTGATTATTAATTAATGCCACGAAAATCGAAAAAGTTTCCATAGTGCATTCTTTGCGATCATAAACTTACCGCTTACATTGCAGAAATCGTGTGGGTTGTTAATGCACTTAAAACTCGACTTCTTGTACTCATTTTTTAACATGTCACCTAATTGTTGTGTATTGTCATTCAATTCTTTTTTTCCGTCAGAAGTGCACTTAATGACAGAAGTGTCATTAAAAATACACCTCCTTGATTCCCATTTGGATTTTTTTCCGGCCAATTTGGGTGACTTAAGCGACGAGCGTTTTCACCAACAAATGAAGGCCATGGAGCGACGGTATCACGGTTTTAGGGATGAAGGAATGATGGGCGACTACATTTGGTCACTCATCCGAGAATCTATTCAAAAATGTGGGAGGAACTACGAAAATTGTCATTTAAACTAGTGTAATCATTGTGGTTTGTACTACATATATGTTTGTGAGCGCCCAATGTAGAAAGCAGTCGGGTTGTCCCTTCAATAATATAAAAGTGTAAGTAGTCTAACAAATTAAACATTTTCATTAATTCTCACTTTTCAAGAGACATTTAAAGTGAGTCCAGAGGAGTCCATTAGTGAAATATATTATGTGTTGTAAAGAATTTAATTCTTGTTCAAATGCGTGTTATTAAAAATTCCACTTTTACTCACTTTTGGAGAAATTTTAATTTTTAGGACATAACCTCAAATTATCCAATGCAGAATTGTTTAGCAAGTGGGCAAAACAAAAAGGAGGATGCTGTTTTGAATTTTTTCAAAGCTGCCATACCAGTAGGAGAATTTGAAAATCAAAGGCAGATTTTAGTGCAAGCATGCCGAAAATTCTGCTACCGCTTGCGCACAATGTGGAACAATTGCAAATCCAATTTTGAGCAATCCAAGAATGGCTGAATTCTCAAATAGAAATACGACTAGCAGCGAAGTTTAAGCCGATAGGTCGACCAACAGTGCCATTCAATGGTAAGGGCAACAGGTCGCGCAGAAGGCACGCTGCAGGTCTTTCCTGAAGGTCTGAAGAAGAAAACGTTTGTTTGCTGCTTCAAGCTGCAAGCGTGGCTGTACGAAAGCACAGGCAAAGGAACCTAGCAAGCGTTTTGATGCTTCTCTCTAAATGTCCACAGAAAGCTAATCAAAAAGGCAAAAGCTATCTCTGTTAATGAGGCACTGGCTCTGCTTTTGGATCAAAGATTCACCAAAGAGCAATATTGCGCTATCAAGGATCAGTGCAAGAAAAAGGAATGCGATATATATACTAGATATAAGATGGTCAAAAAAACATGTGTCGCCCTCATGATATCGTCGTAAGTGATTCAAAAGCAGCTAGTCTACTTGTCAGTTTGCAAGAGGACGTTGTTGAGAATAATATTCAAGATCAAGGTACGGAGTTTTTAGCAGCAGATCTGATTTTAAACTACGGATTTGATGGAAGCTCAAGACAATCCAATTATATTTAAAGGTACTCGGAAGGGCAATCTTCTGGTTCTGATTCCAGTATATTTGCTACAACAGTCACTGCCTTACAACTATTAGATGCATCTAAAAAATATATTATGGAACAAGCGCACTCCCCAATCCATTCTTTTTTTGAAGTTGGAATTTATAAAAGAGAGCAAGGACTGCATTTAACAGGAAGACAAGAATTTGAAAGAGCAAATATGCAGATTAATACCTTAAAAGATTGTTTTACAAAGCGGAAAGATTGTTAACATCAACTTTCAATTGTGTTTAACAGTAATTGATGGAAAGGTTTTAAATGCGCTGAGTCCCCCTAAGTCAAGCCAAGCTTGCCCAATTTGCGGCTCCACACCATCTGATTTTCTAAACAGCAAACGTTTTAAGTGTGAAAAGTTTTTGCCAGTCCTCAGCCACCTTAAATATGGATTAAGCCCACTGCACAGCTGGATTCAAATTTTCGAATTCGCTTTGCACGCAGGGTATAAATGTCGCGTAAAGAAGTGGAGAATCGTAGGTGAAAACGCCAAGACAGAGGTTTCTCAACGAAAGAAAGAAATTCAAGCGCTATATTGGGAACAGCTTTCGTTGAAAGTCGATCAACCGAACGTTGGAGGTTTCGGCAGTACCAACGACGCACTATGGGGCATTTGACCCGTTTGTGAGGCCGAAAACCAATGTGCTGAAAGTCGCCAATTAAAAAAACTTTTGAATGCTACGTGTTCACAAAAGATTGATCAGCAATTTTGCTAACCAGGAATTCCAATAGATGGCGCCACTACGAAGATATCAGCTGATAAACATAGAGGTCGCTACTGCAAAGCACGTGCTTTCAAATTATATTGTTTTAAGCGCATTTTAAAAGTGTCCAAAATTAATCAATTAAACAACATTAGTGAACATTTTTGTAATGAGCTCTAATCAGTGTGGTTTGTACTATGTGTTTGTGAGGGTCATATGTAGAAATCAGTCGTGTTGTTCCTTTAATGAAGTAAAAGTGAAGGTCATCTAACAAATAAAATTTTTTCATCAATTCTCACTTTTGAAGAGACATTCAAACTGAGTCCAGAGGAGTCCATTGTTGAAATATGTTGTGCGTTGTAGAGAATTTAATTCTTGTTCAAATGCTGGTAATTAAAAACGCCCACTTTCCGAGAAATTTATATTTTTAAGACATAACCTCAAATTTGCCAATGCAAAATTGTTTGGCAAGTGGAATGAAGCGATAAGAAAAAACGCAAAAGATGACTTTTTTATTATTAATTTTAATGCCTTTAATTAGAAGATACGAATATATTTTAAATTTTATTATGTAGACAGGTTATGGCAAATTTCTATTTCACACAATAACCTATCTCTCGATCAATTGCTCCTATGGCAGATATATGCTATAATGGTCCGGTCTTGATTATTTTTGGTCAAAACATCAGGAGCATAATATTACGCATAACTGGTGTGCTTGGTACGGATATCTTGGACAACAAGAAAGTTCTTTATATAAAAACTTGTATTTTAACCGGTTGTTCCTATGGAAGCTATATGATGTAGTTTTCCGATTTGAATCATTTCTTGGCAAAGTGTTAATAGGGTGATGACACATTAAACTTGTAAGTATGGTCCGGATCGCTTGTAAAACACCGAATTTGCATACTCTAATAAAATAGAAAAGAGCCGGTACCACGCCCATTTGTTTGGGACAGCTTCCTTTTGATGTTAGAAGCTTAATGCAAAAAACTAGACCAACATATCTCGCTCCGCTCTTGAGTTATTAATATTGGCCTCATAAACTGGTCAAATGCCTCATAGTGCGACGGAAACACTTCTCGACGTGCATTTTGAAAGCCGCACATGTTTTCAAACATCACTGGCAACGATGAGCAGTTCATTAAAATTTCCGAACAAGTTTGATATGCCTTTCATGCCAGTTTCCAATCAATGTTGAGAAGTTTCAAGCGTTCTGCTACAATACTGCGGAACTTATATGAATATTTTGGGGGGGAAGGAGCTGAATCGCGGAACAAATACTATAAGTCTAAGCGACTGCATCACGCAAGGAAATGTAGCAGGATACTAAGTTTTGAAAGACGTGTTTCAGCGAGCAATGGATACTTCCGATCCAATCATATCATCTGTGAATTTGGATGGACGAATTCAGCGACAAAAGAGAATGGGTCTTCCTGTTGAAGTTTTGAATTTATTAGAAAGCCCTTTAAATTTGGACGCTTGATACAGACAATCTTTTTGAACTTCCATGCAATATTCAACTGGAAAACGAAGAGCTTGAATTGAAATAAGAGGTGTGTATAGAAAACACATAACTTAATTATCTTTCATTTTATGACTCTACGACGAATGCGACAACTTAATTTTTCGTAAAGGCTTTTTTAACCTAAAGGCGTGCCACGCCCACTTTTAAAAATAAACACATCAACAACTATTTCAAAGTTTGTTGTTTAATGCTAATATAATGTTCTAAAAAATGTTATACAAATAAGTTACTTTTTTTTACCAAAAGGGGCGGTGCCACGCCCATCTTCTTTTTAAATTTAATAACTTATAGTTACATAAACCTAATGCAAAAAACCAAACTTGCTTCGTTTTTGAATTATTATTTTTGGCCACATAACCGGGTCATATTCCCCATAGTGCACACAGGTGCATCGCTGGTATCAGCCTAAATAATGTTGCATACTTGTAAGCGTTATTTCTTATACTTATTGTACTTACAGTTTCCAAACGGTTTAAGCAATAACTTGGTATAATAACCTATCCTTACAGTCAGCTTCACCTTGACTAATGAGTTTTCACACTGAAGTCACTAAGCAATGTCGCTAGCTGCGGCACAAATTTCATATACACTGGTAGCGGCAGTCACTAACTGACATTAGCTGTCAGTTGATTTGTTATTGTGCTGCAACATTTATATATTTTGTTGAATTATGGCGAACACTGACAGGAACACCCCAAAAAAATGTGAAATTATGAATTGGCTGAAGTTGTTCATAAACTCAAGCGGTGTAGAGCAAGGGGGAGATGAGTTGGAAGAGGAGATGGGAGAATTATTTAGTGAAATTGTTTTGCCACCCAAAGTAACACAAACAATTGGAAAATCTCCATCTGTCTGGGCATTTGTGAGTATATTTCAGTGAAATTGTAATCCGTAGCCATAATATAAATACTAATTACATGTTATAGGAGCGTCATGGTGCATTTTGGGAGCGCGATGTCCCACGCAACTCGGATTAGTTCTTCAAAGAAAATTTTCGAGTGGATAGGAGCTCATTCAACATACTGGTCGAGCGCTTGAAAGGCTTGGAGAAAATGGATACTGTGATGCGCAAAGCAATTCCCCTGGACAAACGCATTGCCATTGCAATGTACACTGTGGGGTCCTCCGCAGAGTATCGCGTTGTTGGCAGATTATTCGGCGTTTCAGATTCCATGGTCTGCAAAATTCTGAAAGAATTATGCTATGAAGTCCATAAGGTCAGTGGACGAACTGGATGGCATTATAGCTGATTCTATCGGTCGCGATGGCTCCACGCTGGAGGAACGCTCTGCCTCGACCCCATATTGGAACATGTTCCAGCTCTCGTCGTTATCAACTGAAAATTAATTTTGATTAGTGAACATTGTTATTGTTAAAAATGCATTTAATCTTACCTGCATTATCCAAAGCGCAAGTAGCAAAATTTACCGACTTGACGGCTCCCAAAATTCTGTGAACTGTCTCGAAATGTTGCCATTTCGAGGGTTCACCTCCTGATGCTCCTTTTTTCTTAACCTCGTCCCTAAAGACGAATGTACATAAACACTAATATTTAAAAAGTATTATAAGAATCATGTACTTACTTATATTTTCTAGTCAAATTGTCCACTTTGGTGCGGACCTCCTTCCATGTGACGAAGTGACCGGCTTCCATAAACTTCTCACACATACGCTCAAATATGTGGGAATTTTTCTTGGCTGAGCGCAGCGCCGTAAAATTTTCTTCCCACAATTCGAATAGTATTGCCTCGTGGAATGCGCTCCACATTATTCCGGGCTTCCGTTTATTTTTGGACTGAAATTATAACAATTTAATTATTTCTTTAAAATTATATTTTTGGCGCAATTGTTTCACTTACCATGCTTGTCATCTTTTCAGCTGTTTATGGTGATGAGAGTCTCGGTTTTCACGAAAACATCGATGAACATCGGCTGTTCGATAAAAAAATACTAAAATTCGATAAGCCAAATATCTCATTCGTTGTCATTCAGATCGAATGATCATTCGGGGCCTTATGGGAATTTGTACAGGCTGAATTTGTCATTCGGCTCGAATGACAAAATTGTACTGAATGACGCCAAATGACGGCTCGTGGAAAGCGGCTAATAGTCTCTGAGATATAGGTGTTCAAAAAAGGGACAGACAGACGGACAGACGGACATGGCTATATCGATTCGGCTGTTGATGCTGATCAAGAATATATATACTTTATGGGGTCTGCCACGTTTCCTTTTGCCTGTTACGCACATTTTTTTTTTGAACAAACTTAATAGACTCATTTGTACTTTTTTAAAGTACTGGGTCTAAAAAAAAACTTATTCAGCTTCTGAGTTGCTAAAAACGGCGAAATTCTCTAGTAGTTTTATGACCTCTTCATCCAGTTTAATGTATTTTTTAGAGTACGATAAAGTACTTTTTGATGTGGACGATATAAGAGGGTCTGATGTCAGTAACAGTGCATGCGTTAAATCCTCTATCGTATTAGTACACAAATTTTTCCGGGAGTGGTTCATCCGATAGTTGCGCATGTCCTTGTTTCGCGCTTCAAGGGCTTCCTCAGACATCATGCCTATTGGAAGAGAAATATTATTTATAATATCTGCCCCATGTATTCGAATTTTATGAATAGAGGAAGGCATGTAAAACCATGGGTATTCTTCTACAAATATTGTAGCGGCTACCCAAGCGTATTGGCGAAAAGCGTCAACATTTACTTGATAACCACATGCCATTGTGCGTAAAATAACGCTGAATCTTTTTATCAGGTCAAGATTCACACCTGTGACCGTGAATGCCAACGTTGGTTGATAAAATAGTTTCCTTGCTGTATTCCCATTATTGGTGTTTTTTGAACCTGCCATGGGAATATCAACCAAAAGACCCATCCGCTTTCGGAGTTCATTTTGAATTACGAGCTTCCTTTGTGCAACAATTGCTTTATCGGCTCCGCGAACCTGCCACTTTTTTATTGGAAGTCGGTATGATATATGAATGATGCATTCAAAACATCGGACCCATGCATGAAGAGTTGATAGCCCATATTGACAGAAATGTTCCTTAGGTGTTTTAAATAAAATTTGCTTTAAATTGTTAAACGTTGAAGGAGTAGCATTACAAATTCCGCAGACCTGGGACGAAGATTCTGCGATCGAGCTAAAGACCTTTCCATCAATCATTGTCAAATGAAACTCATGATTTACTTGAAAAACATTACATATGTATAGTGGGAAGAATGTTTCGTATTTGCCGATTTATATTTGCAACTTCTGTACGGACTAAGTCGGCAGTTTCCTTTTCGAAAATAATCTTTATTGACCTGCAAAATCGAGTTGACGAAGGACGCTGATTTTGCCAAATTATTGCATCATTCGTATCCAGTATTTGCAGTGGAACGATGCATATTGAAAATATATTTTCGTCAACCATTTCAATTTCAGGATCACTAAACCTCTGACGGTAAGTTGAATGGCCACTGCTGCCATCGCATCCCCATTTATATATGGCTTTCAAGGTAGGACTGTTTCCATGAGATTCCATTTCTTTAAATGCTGCTTCATGTCCTTTTATTAACCGAGCAACAGTGTGGTCAACCAGGAACTGCAAATTGACTTCCGCAGAAGTTTCTGAAATTTGGATGCCTTTAGGATAACACGCTTTTTTAGCCTTTAGCAACACATCATAGCATTGAAACATTTTTGAGAGATGCTCTTTCACAGAATGTTGAATTAACTGGTACGAGTTTTTTGTAAAGTCTCCGTCAACAAAAAGAGCTAAAGCTTCCTCTGGGGTTAAAATTAGATGTATTTTCAACTGCTGGTTTTTTGATTTTAGGTGTTGCCGAATTTAGATTTAATAACATCTGAGAAGCGCTTCTTTTGCCTGAATTATATAAACTGACGCGAGCAGCTACTACCAATTCTTCGCTGGGGATTTCGTTAATAATATTCGTAACACGTTGAACTTGGCGATGAGCTTTGCAGTCAGAGAAAGGTTTTGCAGGGCGCCCTGAGCTGCTGGTTCTAGTAATTCCATTCGATCATTCAGCCAATTTTCGTTTTTCTTCTCAAAACGTAAAAGGTGTCTTTGGCAATCATTCCACTTTTTGGCAACCTGCGTTGCAAAATTTGACAATTTTTTATGTATTTGTCGACATTCCTCATCGCTGAGATTGTTTTTGTCAATGATGTTGAGCGCGCATAAAATTTAAGAAGCTAATAAGGCGCAGAAAGGAGCAGCTCATTTTGTCACTGGACGATTCACAATAGATCATTTTAACAAACACATAAAGATTTAGGACCAATACGGGCCAATATCAAAAGTTCTACTCCACGAAGGTCGCGGGTATGTAAGTAACTATGCACTAAAATAAATGTTAAGTTCGACATCGATAATTAAATTAAAGACTTAAGTCTGACCAAATCGCAAAACTTTAACTTTCTCAGCCCAAAATAAAACACATTAAAAAGGCGCGAATATGTTTTTAACTATGGGCAGAGAAGTATCGTGAACTTTGCACGCTTACGACATCGTGACTATCAAATAAAAAAATATACAAAAATCTGAATAAATGTTAGCATTCAAGAAAACAATGCCAGCTTCACTCTCTGCCTACCTGCTGATCGCACGTTGAGGTGGTCGTCTCTTATTTTCCACATAATGGAAAGGTCCGATGAGGAAGCGTGCTTCATAGCTTGCCTCACGGTTTGCTGCGTTAGAACGTGGCCACCAACAACCAGCCCTGAATCAAGGATGTGATTGCGAATCAACTTCACAAGATGGGGTGCATCTGCAAAAGCGAAGACTTTCTTATTCGAGTCAGCTGGGTGCTCAAACCATGTTTTCTCTATTAATAAAAAAAGAATTATTTTAAGAAGGATTTCTTCAGCTTAAGATTCTTACCAGGGGAGACTCCAAGATTTGTCCACAATTTGTGGTTTCTGGGACCCATATCATTGACGATAGCTATGCAATGTTTCTACTGTCATGGCCTTGTCGAAATCGAAGTATATGGGCTGCTTCCACGACTTGCGCAATCCCTGGGCCATTGCGACTTGGACGTGGTTCTCGCACTGATTGCAGGGAATGATCATATTCAAAATGTGCCGTCACTTTTATTTCGTCAAAGTAGACAATGCACACTTTGTCCTCCTCGTCCATATCCACGACATTTTTCATTAGGTTGATGACAAAGTTCAAAATGCCAGGCTGAATGTCCACAGTGGCCAACCACTGGTTTAAAGTGGACAGGCACGGAAGTGCAAACCCCTTTTTCAACAAATGGCGATACGCCCGGGGCCTAGCGGCATGAAGACAAATCGCACTGGAGATGTCGTCGGAGTTCCAACATACTCTTTTTCCGCCACTCTGGAGCTTCCTGATCTGCGACTTTGTAAAAATCCCATTGAGGGAATCCTCCAGGGTCTTCATATCTTTAATTTGCTGCAGCAGCTTAGCATTTTCAGTTTCCAGGTGTTTAATTCTTTTTTGCAAACGCAAATTTTTCAGGGCCAGCCCAGAATCAACAACCTCTTGTCTTAAAAATAATCATATTAATAACAAATAAATATATTATGAAATATAAACATACTCCGTTTGTGAACAAAAATCGTTAACATTTTCACCACAAGTCGATGACACGTGTTCTGTGAAAACTTTCGCAGCTTCCGTGTTTTGCGGTATAGCATTCGGCAACAGTCGCCTACGCTTTAAACGACTGGTACACAAAGTCTGACTCCTTAAAATGCTTGGCACAAACTCTACTAGAGCTTGAACATGTAAACTCAGTGCTCCTTGACCGTAGCTCCCTCCTGGCTTCGTCCCTTGGAACTAACACGATATTCTCCGTGGTTCGCGTATAGACATAGGGTACAATAT
Organism: Drosophila neotestacea; assembly: GCA_035044365.1. Lineage (NCBI taxonomy): Eukaryota > Metazoa > Arthropoda > Insecta > Diptera > Drosophilidae > Drosophila > Drosophila neotestacea. The sequence continues at coordinate 29,413 of JAWNMD010000177.1, read as the reverse complement.
TGCTTAGACATCTAATAAATAATCAAACACATAAATATTTAAAATCACACATGCACACACAAAATTGGCGAATCCATAAAGTCAGATTAAAGATTATATATAAATAATACAATTAATATTAATATTGTGCACATTCTTTTCATTGTTTTCTGTTTACGATTGAATCGTAAAGAAGAAGACAATGAAAAAAAATGCAGTAAGCTACAGTAGAGCATGCTCGACAGTAAAAGAACCAGTACTTTTTGAGTGCAAACCGTTCACTATAGACAGTTCATCAATGTTGCGTACCATCTAATAGATGGCGCCACTACGAAGATAAATTAATAAACACAGAGGTCGCTAGAGTCTCTTCTTCTTCCTTTTGAACGTAACATTGTTAGATAAATAACTTCCGCGTTTATTTTCAGATTAGAATGAAATTTTCAGGAAAGGTTTGGACTACAGTGTTATTTATATGTACCAAAAATCAAGGCGCTGGCATCAAATGTGCTCTTGTAATTCGACTTTGAAATTTTTAATTTCAGTTTCCGTGGGCGGAGAGGGGCGTGGCAAAAATCTAAAACAAACTTGATCAATGGAAGATATAGATGAACCTACATGCCAAATTTGGTGTCTCTAGCTCTTATAGTCTCTGAGATCTAGGAACTCAAAAATCGGACAGATGGACATGGCTATATCGATTCGGCTGTTGATGCTGATCAAGAATATATATACTTTATGGGGTCTGCCACGTTTCCTTTTGCCTGTTACGCACATTTTTTTTTTGGACAAACTTAATAGACCCATTTGTACTTTTTTAAAGTACTGATACATCGATGTATTCATTGGTTAGTGGCTGCACTTTCTAACTTTGCATCTGTGCATTCCAAAAGATCTTTGTGGACCCTTGTAAGTATTGGTGTTCCTATTTTGATGTTTGCAATCAGATTAATTTTAATTTAAATGTTTAGGAACGGTTTGGCCAGTTTTGTGAGTTGGATGTTCCGTCCAACAACGAGGAGTTCTTTAAAGAAAACTTCCGCATGAGCCGGGCCGCTTTCGATCATCAGTTCGGTGGGACTACTTTCGTCAATGGCCAAGCGGGATTCTAATTTCAGGAAATGTATTCCCCTTGAAAAGAGGGTAGCTATCGCCCTGTTTATGCTGGGATCATCGGCCGAATACCGCACAGTTTGGAAGACTGTTCGGGGTTTCGTCAGCCTCGGTTTGTACGATTTTCAAGAGGTTTTGCTTGGTGGTGTGGAGAGCTCTGTCGCCTGATTACTTGCCGCCCGATTTCCTGACTCATGAGAATGTAGAGGAGTGTGTTGAAGGCTTTCAACAGCTGGAGTTTCCTCAATGTTTTGGTGCCATAGGTTGGTAAACGTTTTGCAAACTTGCAGTCTAATTACTTAATGTAGGCGACTTGTGTCTTTTAGATGGTACTTACATAGAAATATGCCCACCGAAATGTGATGCCGTGGATTATTATAATTACAAAGGCTGGTATTCCATAATACTATTGGCATTGGTACAACACAAGTATGTCGTGAGATTTCTAATATAGTTATTTATTCGTAGATACCGATTCAAATACGTTAATGTTGGTGCGCCTGGCAGATGCAATGACTCCCAAGTGTTTGAGCAGTCGCAATTAAAGTACTTAATTAATTCGACGGGAGTATTTGAGGATAATGCGAAGGAAATCGGCGGAGTTTCGGTTCCCGTTTGTATTTTGGGAGATTCGGCATTCCGATTCTCAAAGACTCTTATGAAGCCGTACCCATTTTCTACGTCCGCACCCCTGCCAAAGAATCAGTTTAACTACCACCTCTCCAAGTGCAGGCGAGTTGTAGAGAATGCCTTTGGACACTTAAAGGCACGGTTTCGACGACTGGGTAAAGGCATTGAGAATGCTTCGGCGAATGCCAAAGCAATTATTAAATGTGCTTGTGTGTTGCACAATTATATAATTGCGAGCGGAGATGGCAACCTGCCACATGATGTAGTTGCACCAGAGCATGTGAGTGCCAGAGAGCAGCCATGCGTGAACTTCACACTCGGCGATCGAAAGAGGGAAGCAGAAAAAATACGAAGTGCAATATCGTTATATTTTTGTAAGTTTCTTTATTTTTAACCACTTCTAGGAACTGTTAATGTAAATTAAGGAATCTTTCGACTTGGTCGCCACGCCGCTTTGACTCCTCAGCAATCACCTGCTGACATTGTACAGCCTGTATGGAGCACTCGTTGCTGACTCGCAATTCCTCAACGATTTCAGGCCGCTCACTATTTCCTCTTTTTTTGCAGCTGGCTCCTCTGCTGCTGAGTACGAAGAAATGCTATCGTCCAGTGAGATCGACTCACTTGAGCAGACGGACGCTGATTTTTAAATAAAGATTATTATAAAAACTATTTTTTAGTTAAGTGTATTATTAATTACTTGTGCTTTCATCAATTTGGGCCAGAAAGTTGATGGACTTAGAACGCCCTAGCACCTGGGACACCTTCTCAAAGTGGACCCAATGCGATGGAGACCCTCCGCTCGGCCCCGTCTTTGACTTCTCAAATCTGAAAATTATAATATGTAATATCATCCCAATGCACTTATAATTGTTGGCTTTACTTACACATATTTACGACGAAAGTTCTCAAGCTTAGTCTTGATTTCTTGGGGTGAGAAATCAAAGCAGTGCATTTTTAATTCATCTCCCATCTCCTCATATATGTGGGTATTTTTGCGCACCCCACGCAACTCTTCAATCTTCTCTTCCCACAAATCTATTAGGACATTCTCCACCATCTGTCCACTTTTTCTTTTTCTGTTTTGGATTTTGTTGATTATTACTGCTCATCTTGCGCTAAACTTTGAATTAAATTTATTGTTTGTTGTGCCAAAAACAGCTGTTTGCTATCGATCTTATTAAAAAAGTTAAAATTTGGTATTTCGTAAAAAAATACTAAAATTAAGCCTGGGGAATATCAAACGTTTGAAGCGAACGCTACCGTTTGACTTGGATGATATGTTCGCAATTTGTATGGGAAAAACGTCGTCATCCACCCCGAACGCTCAAAATGGCGACGAATGACTTCAAACGCCCGTCGTGGAAAGAGCCTATAAGATGCGGCCGCATCATTGTCTTCTTCTATCCACAGGGTTCTTATGGGCATCATTGCCGCATGTTCCATTGAACGGAAAAATCCAATGATGCGGTCCAGTGTAAACACAGTATTAAGCGACACACATGTGCAGCAGCTCAACAATTGCGCTAAAATGGAAGCGATAAATTTGAAGCTTGCCAAGTAACGAGATCAATCCGAATTCTCTTCGTTTGGTTATGGGTGTTCTGCAATGTACCAGGAGCGCCAGAGTGATATGACTAAGTATGACTTGACAGAGTGAGACAACTACACATGCGAGTTTAATATACTCTGCCTGAGCTGTTGGGCATAGGCGAATTAATATATATTTGACACAGAGCTCGCAAATAACAATTGACCGTTCATCGTTGTCCGTAAATAACTCTCATTTACAGACCCTTTGAGCAAAACGTCAGAGATGAACTGAACTTAAGTATAACGGTCTGCACTCAACGAATAACCGATATTGTTGTTTCTCTTTTGTTTGGGGAATTCGCCGACCGTTACAACGCGAGCGACGAAAATAAAAGTCGTTTCGTATCCCTTAAAATGGATATTGCCACAAGAATGGACAAGGCAATTCTAGGTGTAAATTTACAGGTGATCAACTCGAGTATGTCCAAAGCTGAGATCGTTGTGAAGACTTTGGGCATAATGCAGCTCTCCATAACTTTTTTCTTAATATACATTCAAGTGTGTGATTGAGTTAATTACAGTCATAATGAAATATATTTGTTATAAGAGATTTAAACTTTTAAACACAGTATTACATCCGACAATGCACAATGGGCGATTAGTTGATTTTGGCGGCATAAAGTCCACACATAGAGCTAGGAGCTTAATTTTTTTTTTTTAAGGGTTACTAATATTTTAGTTTGATTTCGGATTTTTTTTTAGTCAATTTGACCACGCCTTTATTTTCCGCCCCTTTATAACCCCGGCACTTGTACAAAAATTTCAATTTTTATTATAAAGCAAAGCATAAAAATAGAAAAAATAATATTTTACCATGTTTTAACAATATTCCAAACTTAAAAAAACAAAAAGTTAATAATCTTCTTCATCCAAAGCAAAAGAATTCTCATGTTTGTCATCGCTTTCGTTGCCTGATTCGGTGTCTTCATCATTTAAAAAATTGTATGAACTCAGCTCTGATGTTGGATTCTCTAAAAGGTTTATAACTTCTATTGGATGCGGTTTCTTTTTCAAATTTTGCAGCCTCTTATTTATATAGTAGCTTGATATTAATGGATCAGATGATTCCATGGCTCTATTAAAAACGTCAGCCATATTACTTAATCTAGAATTTTTTCTAGCATGAGAACGTCGGTCCATTTTATAATGTTTGTTTCGAGCTTCTGATGCATTTTCACCCAAACATCCAACTGGAACTATACACAAATTTATAATGTCTGCTCCGTGAACTAATATTTTATGTACAGTTGGAGACATTGGGTACCACGGATATGTTTTCATTTATAGATTAAAAGTGTCTTTACAAAATTTTCGGTACTTTTTTGGGCTGATTGAGAATTCACACGATACTGCTATTAATATATAGTAAAAATTATTCAAAATGACCTCATCAAACAATGTTATGGATGCAAACAGTTTTGTATTTGCAAAGATTCGTCTCGCCGTGTTACCATCATTGCTGTTACCACTTCCGTTCTGTTTCGGTATGCTAATATGCAAACCCATTACCTTCCATACTGTTTGCTGAATTTCCTTCTTTCTTATCATCATTTTATTTTTATCATCGCCTTTGATGTGCCAGGTCTTTATATCCATACGGTACGATATATTCAAGACGAATTCCATAAATCGAATCCATGCATGTAATAGACTTACGCCGTATTTTAAAGAGCCAGGCTGAGGTCGAAATGTTTCAGAATTAAAATCTGTGATTTCGATAAGTCTTTTGGGATTTACGGCACAGATTGGGCAACATTGATTGGATTTTGTACCAGTTATGACGTTTAATACCTTTCCATCAATTAATGACATATATGTTTTAAAATCCACAGAAATATTTTTAGGTTGCCATTTGAACTTTTCCAATTTCGCTACTTGCATATCTAAATTTTCTTTTTCGCCTAAGATTTTTGCGGAGCTCTCTTTCGCGTATTCAATTTTTAAAGGCCTGCAAAACCTTACTGACTGTGGGCTTCTATTTAACCATATTACGCGATTTAAAGAATCAATTAGACGTATTGGTATGCCAGTGGATACGAACGACGATTGATCTAAGAAATCAGGTTCATCTGAATCAAATTTTTGTTTATATGAACTTTGACCCGTCGATTCATCAAACCCATAGCTAATAATAAGGGTGCAGTCCGTTACATTTTCCATTTTCTCTAAAACATCATTTTGTAAGGTCAATATTCGTTCAGCTGTGTGGTGTAGCAAATCCTGCAGAGAAACCTTTGCCACAGTTTCGGAAATACTAATTCCTGACGGTCTGCATTGCAATTTTGTAGATCTTATTAAGTCGTACCCGGGACATATATTGCAGCCGTGCGCCTTGTAGAGTTGTGTAAAACTGATATATTGCTGCTTTGTGAAATTATTCTCCAATAAAAAAGCTAATGCTTCAATATTAGAAATGCGATCTGGTCTCGCTTGATTTGTTATTTCGGGATTTACAACATTTTCCTCAGTCATTACATTTCGCAATACGCCAACCACTTTATTTTCATTACTTTTACGGGCAGACGCAGAGGCGGCATGCAAAAGTAAGGCAGTAGAGCAATCATTTTGAACGGCAACTTCTGATGCCATTTGCCTTCGTAGTCTAGGCCCGGCCTCGGCATATCCTACTTTTGGACGACCCATCTTCGATGGTGATGGCTTAGCAGTATCCTCCACATCAATTTTTATTTCCATACATTTTGCAAACCATTCTGTGTGAATTGACTTGAATCGCTCAAGATTTCGATTGTATTTGCGCAAGTATCGTTTTATATAATATTTAAAATTAGTTTTGCCTTAATTTGCTGTATGTTTGATTTGTTCAAATTATCTTCATTTACACTGACGAGCAAAACTGTAACACATGTTCAATGTTCTCACTTCAACGGTCTGTATTATCTCTTCTGCTTTATGCATGCTTAAGATCATAGTCTTGTTTTCTTAGTGAAATATTTAGCTCTCTTATCTATAAATTTAAAAACATTTGATTGGCTATAAGAGAAATACAATGGCAAAGAGTAAAAAAGCCAAATGTTACAGTTATGCACTCGCAATGCAAAACCTATTTATATTTGTTTCAAAGCTTTTTTTACCGTTAAAGCTTATTTTTTTCGTTTAAATCGCTAAGCTTTCATCATTTTAAGTCAATTTGCAAAATAATTAAGATGGATATTGAGAAGAAAAAGAAAATAATGACAGATTTTTTACAAAATTTGTTAAATGTTGATTTTTAACCGATCGTTCCTATGGCAGCTTTATGATATAGTAGTCCGATTTACACCAAATTTGGTCAGCCTGTTTAAAACTTAATCAAACACACAATGTGTATATTTGGTTGAGATATTTTGAAAAACAAAAATTTTTTTAATACTAAATGTTGTTTTCGAACCGATCGTTCTAATGGCAGCTATATGATATAGCTATCCGATCCGGCCGGTTCCGACATATGTACTGCGTGCAGCAAAAAGACGGACCTGTACCAAGTTTCATCAAGATAGCTTCAAAACTGAGAGACTAGTTTGCATAGAAACAGACGGACAGTCAGACGGACATGGCTATATCGACTCAGCTCGTCGTCCTGATCAAGAATATATATATGTTACTTTATGGGTTCTGTGAGGCTTCCTTCAATGCTTTACACATTTCGTGACAAAAATATAATACCCTCTGCAAGGGTATAAAAATATCCACCCAAAACCACATCAGCAGCTAAAAGTTCCGCAAGCGCTTGAGTCCGAAATGACAGTGAAAGTGTTAATGAAACGGGACTTAATACTGAAGAAGTGGTTTGCTCTCGTTGCAAATTGTATTGTCAAAACGAATCGCACTGGCGATCTCAGTTTTTTCAAATTAAATGAAATGAAAACGCATTATATGCTGAACTAAAGAAAAAAAACAAAGAGTGGGCAATGACAACAATGGCAACAAATATCCAGGATTCGGCAGAGGATATAAACGAGGAAGCATTTGCAGAGCTGCTTTTCAAAAAGAATCGCGCTACACAATACAGTAGTGTTTAAAGTAATGTGGGTATGAACATTAACTACAGATCGACCAAAGCACAAAAGTTTATGAGATCTGCCTTAAGCTTCAATCTCCCTCACCCGGGGCAATAATGAAAGTGTGTGCAAGAATATCGCTAAGCATGTGCATGTGCACGAAATGTCGGACAGCGAGAGAAACTATGTGATTGTTTTTGATGAAATGCACGGTCGATTTGTGCTCGAGCTCAACAGATCAAATTGATGGGTTCGTGGATTATGGAAAAGGATATCGCAAACCATCAATAGCAAACACTTTTATATTTTTTCAAATAAATACAGTTATCCAACCTTGGAGGTACGCGTTTTCTTATTACTGTACAAACGGACAAAGAACAGCGATGCAACTGAAAGACCTCCTATTGGAAAACATTGACGTGCTGACTCAAATAGGCCTAAATGTTAGAGCCATAGTATCGGACCAAGGAGCTGCCAATAGAAGTGTGTTCATTGCACTTTCTAATGGAGGTGAACTAATTTATAGTCCCTCCAATGGCCATAAAATTTACCTCCTTTATGACTATGTACATTGTACACCTTAAGAGCTTACGGAATTGCATGCTAAGCTTAAAAACTGCAATAGGAATGGCTAATTAAAGTGTACTTAGAGAGCTGTATGCCATAAATCTAAAAAGTGAAACTACTCGTATGGTTCCTAAATTATAATTATCGGAGAAATATATTTGCCCGAAATTTCATATGATTTCAAAATCAGTTGGGAATGCAGTTAAAGTCTGTCATAGTAACAAACTGTAACAGCACGCAGTATGACAAGTGAATTGGCGACCGCTGATCTAATTAAGTATATCGTTTAATGATGGGTTTGATATTCTCAACTCCAGATCATTTAAAGCTGGTCACAACAGTCCCCTGAACGCAGAAAAAAGAAAGCATTTGGCAGAGTTACTATCCTACGTCAAACAAATTCATGTTCATGCCCAAAACTTTGTCACAATGGATTGATAGTTACTCTAGAGAACATTTTAAGTCTTTCAGATGATCTCTTAAGCGATAAGAAGATTGAATATGTTCACCTGACCAGATTCAACCAAGATGTATAGATAATTTCTTTGGTGCCCTTCGGTCAAAATTAGGCAACAACGCAAATCCTTCAGTTTGTGAGATGAAATACTTGACAGCCAGATTGATGTCAATGAAGGTTGTCACAAATAATTTTTAAAAGGGGCCAATTGTGATGTTAATGATGACGAAGATCTGGACCTGAATTGGAAATGCGACGCGAAATCATCAATAGTCTCCAGCGAGGAAAAATGTTCCCATCGAAGAGTTAGCATTAGAGATGGGCACGGGCGGGCCGGGCCTCGGGACCCATGGGCCTTTTTCAAAATTTTCGGGTTCGGGCCGAAAAATCTCATTTCGGGTCGGGCTCGGGCCTAACTACAAAGCCCGAAAGCACGAAACACACCAAAATCTATTGCATTTTTTTGCTATCCGAGTTCGCGAGTCACACTACACAAAGTTCCGTTTTTTCTGTGCATTTTTTATTCAGTTTCTGAACAACGCTCATACGTTCATTTCGCTTATGAGCATCCAAATAACTGAACGAAATGAACGATAAAGTTCACGAATGGCTGAATAAGCTAGTTCAATTATTAGTACGACGCACTCTTTTGGACTTTTTAAACATCGCGCAACGAAAGTTTTTCCGTAGAAATGAATATATCAGAAAATGTTATTCAAGACGCCATACGGCTCAAAGATGATAAAATTAAACTATATACAAGTGATAATACCAAAAGTGAGGTCTGGAAGAGATTTTAATGTATTGAATTTGACAATAACAAGGTGGATTTTGTTTGTTGCATTCATTGCAAAAATGTTTTAGCTTACACCGCCAAAACTGGGACCGCCACATTAAATCGCCATAAATGTTTAACTACAGTGCCCATTGGCAATAAGTAAAAAAGGTAACTGTTAATTTTGTGGCCAACCTCGCCACAATTAACGACATTATTTTTCCCAGATAGACCTCGATTTATCATGAATTTAGATGAAAAAATGTCGCCTTGGCGACTTCTAGTTTTTTTAAAAATTTTTTTTTAAGTTTAATTTTTTTCAAGCCTAAAACGGCTTGCGCAGGGCACTTGATATGTTGTCGTTGTTGGTTTTTGTTGTTGTTTTTGTGGTACTTTTTGTTGTTGCTGATGTTATTATCATTGTTGTTATTGTTTTTATGTTTTTTTCACTTATTTTAAATAAATATTGCAACGCAATAGAAAATTAGTGCTGTCTGTTGTTATTGGAGCTGCTCATCTAGCTATAAAAATGCTAAATTGGCAATGAAAGCTATTGGGCATTTTAAAACTATTTAAACTAGCTATAAAATAGCTAAATTGACAATGATGAAAGCGAGTCGAAAAAAGACGAAAAAATTAAATAAAATTTTTTGATTTTCGGCTCGGTTCTCGAGATATTGGGACCGATAAGTCGGCGATTCCCATACAAACTGGTCAGCGTGCCAGCCGCTCTTTGCACTGTGTTAGAGCGAGACACCGATAGTATTTCTTACAGCAGTGCTGTATAGTGTCCGTTTCAACTTCATCGCTTGGCGCGGATATTCAAACTATTTTATTTTATTACATTACTTGCTAATTTACATATTGAAATCGAATAAATTTACAGTTGTTGTTGTTATTGCTATTTTTTATACTACATGAGACATTAGTATATGACAGGGTGTGGTAAATACAATAATTTTTTACAAGAATGCAATTTGTAAAGTAATGTGAAATAAGCGCCGCAGGCAAAAATTTTTTTTTAAAAAAATCGCGCGATTTTTTAAAAAAAAATTTTTATCTACGGCACTTTTTGTCATACACTTATGTCTCCTACAGGGGAAATAATAACATAAACAATAACACCAACAACAAAAAACAACAACAATATATAAATTAGCTAGAAATGTAATAAAATAAAAAGGTTTGAATATCCGCGCCAAGCGGTGAAGTAGAAACGGACACCTTACAGCACTGCTCTAGGTAATACAGTGCAAAGAGCAGCTGGCACGCTGGCCAGTTTGTATGGGAATCGGTGACTTATCGGTCCCAATATCTCGAGAACCGAGCCGAAAATCAAAAAATTTTATTTAATTTTTTCGTCTTATTTCGACGTGTTCTACCGGAATCCGTCAGCAGATCTTGTCGCACCCTTTATCGTAATATCCCCCGACATTGTAACGGTTAACGCCGTTTGCTATTTTGTCGAGCCCGTTGCTGATAACTTACTTGATTTTTGTTGCACAAAGAAGACACACGTTTTGTGTAAAGTTCTTGATTTTCTAATAGGGCTGTCGATAATATATCAAATTATCAATATATCGTTATATATTTTTTTAAATGATATATTTATATCGTAATATTTTTTTTGCCCAAATATCGAAAATCGATATTTATTTTTGATATTTTACGATATTCAAATCACGAGCTCTACGCGCTCCTTTCTAACCATCACAGCGCATTTCATCAATGCGGAATGTCTGGAGTCAATTTGTTTAAGCGCGGCTAGAATGGACCAGGTTAGTTTTTTATCTACATATACGTGATCGTCAATAGTGTTTTTCTTTTGTGTGTGTGTTTGTCATTTGCTCTGTCCATGTTGGTTATTTGCCACTTATTTGTTATAGCCCAATTTGAAAAAAAAAAACATTTCTCGCATTTTATTTAGTCCCATACCAGCGAGTATATAAGTTTGTTATTAGAGAACGCGTGCGACGAATTCAATATTGATCGGTCTAAGTGGACAACTCTTACCACTGATAATGCAAATAATATGAAGGCCCCATCGAAATGTTTTCTTGGAAATGGGAAACATATCCCTTGCTTTGCGCATACACTTAACTTGGTGGTAGATGACACACTTAAGGAGATTTCATCATTTTCCAACATTTTGGATTAAGTGAAGAGAATTGTGACTTTTTTCAAGCACAGTCCTACATTAATGGACCAGTTGCGCAAGGCGCAGGCCGACGAGGGAATTGCGGAAGGTTGCATTAAGACCTTGCAACAAAACATTGACACGCGATGGAACTCGTGCCTAGAAATGCTGACGTCCTTTTTAGGTCTTGAAAACAAAGTGGCAATCATTTAAATAAACAGAGCCGAATACTCTAAAGGATTACCAGAAATGCTACTGTGGGGCACAGTACTAAATTTTTATGAAAATATGGAAAAATATCAAAAATATTGATATATTGATATTTTAATATTTATATTTAAATATCATCGATACGATATTTTAAAAATATTCGACATCCCTATTTTCTATATTAATTGATTTATAAATAAATTTGTTTAAACATCGCCATGTCGTGTACAGGTAAAATACATAAAAATTTTATTAAATTTAATTGTTAAATATTATAATATTATATTGGGACCAGGCTGCAAGTTCACTGTGTTTGATTTTCTGCTGCTGACACTTGATGCAGAAAAATTGATGGATTTTTTGTACTGCCACAATGTGCTTCTCAAAGAGAAGATTTGCCCAAAGTGTGGTGCGATGTGCACACTTTATCAGAGAAACGATACAAGGTATCAATTTCGGTGCACAGCTGTAAGCTATGTGATCAGGCCCAAAAGGAAGAAGGAGAAAGTCGCCTGCTCCTTTCAAGAGAGTGTCCGCACAAACAACTTCTTTGAGGGAGCGAATTTCAGCATTAAGGAGAGCTGCCAATTCGTGGCGTGGGACACGGTTCGCGTCAAAGGAGAAACGGAATTTGCGCAGTTTCAAGTGGGTTGGTCTCGCTCGTCCGTTGTAGACTGGAAAAACTTTCTGCGGGAAGTGTATGTTGACTGGAGTCTAACTTATGGTCATCCTACTATTGGTGGTCCTGGCAAAATAGTAGAGATAGACGAGGCAAAAGTGGGTAAAAGAAAACATAACTGCGGACCAATAGTCGAAGGCCAGTGGGTGTTTGGTGGCATCGAGCGTGTAAGCCGCAATTTTTTCATTGTACCGGTTGAAAGCCGTGACACTGAAACGTTGCTTGGCATTATAAAAGAGCGCATTGCCGATGGGACGACTATAATGTCAGATTGCTGAAAGGCATACAATTGTCTTGCTGACGAGGGCTACCAGCATCAAGCAGTTAACCACTCGATCAACTTTGTGGACCCAGTAACACGTGCACATACCCAGAATGTGGAGCGTCTTTGGCGAGACATGAGGGGCGACATTCCTCATTATGGACGAAAAAAGGCTCACTATGTCGGGTATCTGGCTAAGTTCGAGCTTTTGAAGAAATATGCTGATCACCATGTTAGGATCCATGAGCTTTTCATGGCCATTGGGAGATTATACGACCCTCGCGCGGAGCAAGCAGTGAACCATGACGTTCATTTCGATAACGTAAGTATTTTATCAAAGCGCCGCAAGCAAAATCGCGCGATTTTTTTTAAAATAATTTTTGCTTATGGCACACCTTTTTATGTATATGTATATATTTATTTCTCTCACAGGATTCGGATTCGGAAGCCGGAGAATAAGTTCCATGGCGCTTGCTGAGCAAATCGGCTCTTTTCAGGGCTACCAACAACAAAAAGAGAGTAAAATTTTCAAAAAAAAAATGGATATGTAGTTAGCAATCTTTAAAATAACAAAAACGGCTTTCATTGCCAATTTAGCTATTTTATAGCTAGTTTCGCAACTCTAATAACAACGGACAGCACTAATTTTCGAAAAGCTTTGCATGGTTAGTTTTGTGTAGGAAGTTTTTCTTAAATTTAGTGATTATAACAAAAAAATATAGCGTAAGCTAACTTTGGCGAGCCAAAGTTTGAATACCCTTGCAGAGATTTGCATAAGCCGTCCGATTTTTACAGAATTTGTTAGATGGTGATTTCGAACCAATCGTTCATATGGCAGCTATATGATATAGTAATCCGATTTGCACCAAATTTGGTCAGGCTTTTTGAAACTATACCAAACACACAATCTGTGTGTTAAGTTATGTTATTTTAAGAAACAAAAAAGTTTTTCATGCTAAATATTGATTTCGAACCGATCGTTCCTATGGCAGCTATATGATTCAACCAAGATAGTATAGATAATTTCTTTGGTGCCCTTCGGTCAAAATTAGGCAACAACGCAAATCCTTCAGTTTGTGAGATGAAATACTTGACAGCCAGATTGATGTCAATGAAGGTTGTCACAAATAATTTTTAAAAGGGGCCAATTGTGATGTTATACTGTTTTTACACTGCCGCATCATTGTCGAAGGTGCGGAAAAATGATGCGCGTCGTTTACACTGGAGCCGCATCTTTTTTCGCATCATTTGTCAGCTGTTGTCCTGCCAATGTCAGATTTATTTATTGAAATAGTGACAATTATGAGTTATAAACTGGCAAATGTTGTATATGGTGCAATTGTTAATTGCAGTGCACTTTCAAAAATGCATTTAAGATTTTGAATTTTGTCTTTTGTGTTTCTATTTGAAATTATTATTTCCGCGGCTAAGCTATATTACTATTGATTATCGATATTCGATGAAAAAAAACAGCTGTTCGCTGTCGATACCTCGAAAAATTGCAGTATTAAAAAAAATACTAACAGAATACGGCAACACTTGCCAATGATGCGTCGCATGATTTAAGATGCGGCCGCATCATTGTCTTCCTCTATCCACAGGGTTCTTATGGGCATCATTGCCGCATGTTCCGTTTAACGGAAAAATCCAATGATGCGGCCCAGTGTAAACACAGTATAAATGATGACGAAGATCTGGACCTGAAATGCGACGCGGAATCATCAATAGTCTCCAGCGAGGAAAAATGTTCCCATCGAAGAGTTAGCATTAAAGATGGGCACGGGCCGGGCCGGGCCTCGGGCCTTTTTCAAAATTTTCGGGTTCGGGCCGAAAAATCTCATTTCGGGTCGGGCCGGGTCGGGCTCGGGCCTAACTCCAAAGCCCGAAAGCCCTACGCCATACGGCTCAAAGATGATAAAATTAAACTATATACAAGTGATAATACCAAAAGTGAGGTCTGGAAGAGATTTTAATGTGTTGAATTTGACAATAACAAGGTGGATTTTGTTTGTTGCATTCATTGCAAAAATGTGTTAGCTTACACCGCCAAAACTGGGACCGCCACATTAAATCGCCATAAATTTTTAACTACAGTGCCCATTGGCAATAAGCAAAAAAGGTAATTGTTAATTTTGTGGCCAACCTCGCCACAATTAACTACATTATTTTTCCCAGATAGACCTCGATTTATCATGAATTTAGGTGAAAAAATGTCGCCTTGGCGACTTCTAGTTTTTTTAAAATTTTTTTTTAAGTTTAATTTTTTCAAGCCTAAAACAGCTTGCGCAGGGCACTTGATATGTTATTGTTGTTAGTTTTTGTTGTTGTTTTTGTTGTACTTTTTGTTGTTGCTGTTGTTATTATTATTGTTGTTATTGTTTTTGTTGTTGTTTTTATGTTTTTTTCACTTAATTTAAATAAATATTACTATTATTGCAACGCAATAGAAAATTAGTGCTGTCTGTTGTTATTGGAGCTGCTCATCTAGCTATAATAATGCTAAATTGGCAATGAAAGCTATTGGGCATTTTAAAACTATTTAAACTAGCTATAAAATAGCTAAATTGACAATGATGAAAGCGAGTCGACTATGGCGACACTATGGCGCGACATTGTAACGGTTAACGCCGTTTGCTATTTTGTCGAGCCCGTTGCTGATAACTTACTTGATTTTTGTTGCACAAAGAAGACACACGTTTTGTGTAAAGTTCTTGATTTTCTAATAGGGCTGTCGATAATATATCAAATTATCAATATATCGTTATATATTTTTTTAAATGATATATTTATATCGTAATATTTTTTTTGCCCAAATATCGAAAATCGATATTTATTTTTGATATTTTACGATATTCAAATCACGAGCTCTACGCGCTCCTTTCTAACCATCACAGCGCATTTCATCAATGCGGAATGTCTGGAGTCAATTTGTTTAAGCGCGGCTAGAATGGACCAGGTTAGTTTTTTATCTACATATACGTGATCGTCAATAGTGTTTTTCTTTTGTGTGTGTGTTTGTCATTTGCTCTGTCCATGTTGGTTATTTGCCACTTATTTGTTATAGCCCAATTTGAAAAAAAAAAAACATTTCTCGCATTTTATTTAGTCCCATACCAGCGAGTATATAAGTTTGTTATTAGAGAACGCGTGCGACGAATTCAATATTGATCGGTCTAAGTGGACAACTCTTACCACTGATAATGCAAATAATATGAAGGCCCCATCGAAATGTTTTCTTGGAAATGGGAAACATATCCCTTGCTTTGCGCATACACTTAACTTGGTGGTAGATGACACACTTAAGGAGATTTCATCATTTTCCAACATTTTGGATTAAGTGAAGAGAATTGTGACTTTTTTCAAGCACAGTCCTACATTAATGGACCAGTTGCGCAAGGCGCAGGCCGACGAGGGAATTGCGGAAGGTTGCATTAAGACCTTGCAACAAAACATTGACACGCGATGGAACTCGTGCCTAGAAATGCTGACGTCCTTTTTAGGTCTTGAAAACAAAGTGGCAATCATTTAAATAAACAGAGCCGAATACTCTAAAGGATTACCAGAAATGCTACTGTGGGGCACAGTACTAAATTTTTTATGAAAAAATGGAAAAATATCAAAAATATTGATATATCGATATTTTAATATTTATATTTAAATATCATCGATACGATATTTTAAAAATATTCGACATCCCTATTTTCTATATTAATTGATTTATAAATAAATTTGTTTAAACATCGCCATGTCGTGTACAGGTAAAATACATAAAAATTTTATTAAATTTAATTGTTAAATATTATAATATTATATTGGGACCAGGCTGCAAGTTCACTGTGTTTGATTTTCTGCTGCTGACACTTGATGCAGAAAAATTGATGGATTTTTTGTACTGCCACAATGTGCTTCTCAAAGAGAAGATTTGCCCAAAGTGTGGTGCGATGTGCACACTTTATCAGAGAAACGATACAAGGTATCAATTTCGGTGCACAGCTGTAAGCTATGTGATCAGGCCCAAAAGGAAGAAGGAGAAAGTCGCCTGCTCCTTTCAAGAGAGTGTCCGCACAAACAACTTCTTTGAGGGAGCGAATTTCAGCATTAAGGAGAGCTGCCAATTCGTGGCGTGGGACACGGTTCGCGTCAAAGGAGAAACGGAATTTGCGCAGTTTCAAGTGGGTTGGTCTCGCTCGTCCGTTGTAGACTGGAAAAACTTTCTGCGGGAAGTGTATGTTGACTGGAGTCTAACTTATGGTCATCCTACTATTGGTGGTCCTGGCAAAATAGTAGAGATAGACGAGGCAAAAGTGGGTAAAAGAAAACATAACTGCGGACCAATAGTCGAAGGCCAGTGGGTGTTTGGTGGCATCGAGCGTGTAAGCCGCAATTTTTTCATTGTACCGGTTGAAAGCCGTGACACTGAAACGTTGCTTGGCATTATAAAAGAGCGCATTGCCGATGGGACGACTATAATGTCAGATTGCTGAAAGGCATACAATTGTCTTGCTGACGAGGGCTACCAGCATCAAGCAGTTAACCACTCGATCAACTTTGTGGACCCAGTAACACGTGCACATACCCAGAATGTGGAGCGTCTTTGGCGAGACATGAGGGGCGACATTCCTCATTATGGACGGAAAAAGGCTCACTATGTCGGGTATCTGGCTAAGTTCGAGCTTTTGAAGAAATATGCTGATCACCATGTTAGGATCCATGAGCTTTTCATGGCCATTGGGAGATTATACGACCCTCGCGCGGAGCAAGCAGTGAACCATGACGTTCATTTCGATAACGTAAGTATTTTATCAAAGCGCAGCAAGCAAAATCGCGCGATTTTTTTTAAAATAATTTTTGCTTATGGCACACCTTTTTATGTATATGTATATATTTATTTCTCTCACAGGATTCGGATTCGGAAGCAGAGGAATAAGTTCCATGGCGCTTGCTGGGCAAATCGGCTCTTTTCACGGCTACCAACAACAAAAAGAGAGTAAAATTTTCAAAAAAAATGGATATGTAGTTAGCAATCTTTAAAATAACAAAAACGGCTTTCATTGCCAATTTAGCTATTTTATAGCTAGTTTCGCAACTCTAATAACAACGGACAGCACTAATTTTCGAAAAGCTTTGCATGGTTAGTTTTGTGCAGGAAGTTTTTCTTAAATTTAGTGATTATAACAAAAAAATATAGCGTAAGCTAACTTTGGCGAGCCAAAGTTTGAATACCCTTGCAGAGATTTGCATAAGCCGTCCGATTTTTACAAAATTTGTTAGATGGTGATTTCGAACCAATCGTTCATATGGCAGCTATATGATATAGTAGTCCGATTTGCACCAAATTTGGTCAGGCTATTTGAAACTATACCAAACATCTCTGTCCAGTTTTTCTATTTCTGTTTTGGATTTTTTTGATTATTACTGCTTATCTTGCGCTAAACTTTGAATTAAATTTATTGATTGTTGTGCCAAAAACAGCTGATTGCTATCGATACCACGAAAAGTTTCAGTACTAAAAAAAAACACTAACAGAATACGGTAACACTTGGCAACGATGCGTCGCATGATTAAAGATGCGGCCGCATCATTTATTAGGCTACATTTTTTTTAATTTTTCCAAAATACAATTTTAATGCTAATTTAATTAAATTTTCAATTATAATTCAAAATATAGCGCAAGCTAACTTTGGCGCGCCTGTTAAAGGCGACAGATTTTTAACAAAATTTGTTAAATGTTGATTTTTAACCGATCGTTCCTATGGCAGCTATATGATATAGTAGTCCGATTTACACCAAATTTGGTCAGCCTGTTTAAAACTTAATCAAACACACAATGTGTATATTTGGTTGAGATATTTTGAAAAACAAAAATTTTTTTAATACTAAATGTTGTTTTCGAACCGATCGTTCTAATGGCAGCTGTATGATATAGTGATCCGATCCGGCCGGCTCCGACATATGTACTGCGTGCAGCAAAAAGACGGACCTGTACCAAGTTTCATCAAGATAGCTTAAAAACTGAGAGACAAGTTTGCATAGAAACATACGGACAGTCAGACGGACATGGCTATATCGACTCAGCTCGTCGTCCTGATCAAGAATATATATATGTTACTTTATGGGTTCTGTGAGGCTTCCTTCAATGCGTTACACATTTCGTGACAAAAATATAATACCCTCTGCAAGGGTATAAAAATATTTAAAAAAACTTTTTCACCTAAATTCATGATAAATCATCATCATCTATCTGGAAAAAATAATGTCGTTAATTGTGGCGTGGTTGGCCACAAAATTAACAATTACCGAAAAATTGAAGTTGGCAGTAAAGGAATCTGTGGCCGGTGAACAAGTCGCATTTACGACTGACCTATGGAGCGATGACCACACCCAATGCTTTTTTACTTCACTTACTGCCCACTACATTGGTGCAGACTTCCGCTTCAAGTAAGCACTACTTGAAGAAATAATATTAAAAATATTCTGCTTGACTTTGAGGCTCAAGACCAAATGCAAGGGTCAGTGTTTGTAACTGTCAATGGGGCAAATGTTGTTGCTGCGTTTGCTCAATACAATCGACTTTCCTGTGCTTGCCACAATCTTAACCTAGTTATGGATGATGTTTTAGATAAAGATCCAGTAAATGATGTAAAAAAACTAATGGACTCATCCAAAAAACTTGTACAGTATTTTAAGCAAAGTCTACTTAACAGTAAGTTATCCAAAACTCTTAAGCAAGATATAAAACCGCGATGGAATTCAACTTTAATAATGCTTGATAGTATTTTTCAAGTTCAAGATCAAGTAAAAAGTATTTTGTTGGAAAGAAACGAATTACAGCGCATTGCAGATTTGGATTTTGTGCTTCTTGAAAATATAATTGAATTTTTAAATCCCTTTAGAACATTCTCTGAACAACAAAGTTCTGATAAAGAGCCTACGATGCACATATTTACCCTATTGTCGGAAAAACTGAAAAAATTTTTTATGACGGATGCTTTTAGACTCGAATGCAATAAAAGAGATCAAGTTTAAAACTTTAGGCTCTCTTATTAAAAGATTTGATTCACGTCCAGAGCATTTAGTCCGCCTTTTAAAGAAATGGTCTTCTTAACAGAAAAAAAAAGAGAAAATGTGTTGTGCACAGTTAAAGAAATGGCATCTAAAATAAAATTAGAAAATACGACAACAATTGTTTCAAGAAATGTTGTTCCCCCTCATAACTGTGCAGAAAGCATCTTTCTCAATTTTTGGATTCAAATTGCTTTAAAAAACGTATAGTTGATAAGTGCAACATCGACTTAGAAATAGAGAAGTATTTAGCATCTTCTACTGATCCGGGTGAGTGCGAAGAAGATTCGATTGCATCGATTGCGACACTGCATTTAATCAAGTGGATTCCATTATTTTTCACGACACGGAAGACTTGATATATGCAAGGAATTTTGTCATGGGTAAGTTGTGTCTTAAGAATCCATCCGACAAATTCTTTGATATATGCAACATATTTTACATTTTTATTATTGCCAAAAACTTCGAAAAAGATGCTCATCGGAAAGAATTATGCAACTACATAATCAAGGAAAGTGTAAAACAAACAAATGCAAAGTACCCAGATTGTTTTAATGATGGCCACATTTGCTAAACGCACAGGATGGAAATTCTTAAAACATTAATAACAATATTAACTAGCTAGAAAACATAATGGCTATAACAGCAGAATTACACTTTAAAGCGACCCACTAAACATGAACCAGCGGCGAAGTAACTAAATATAATGAGCATTAATGAAAAGTGTTACACTGAGTAACAGCCAAAAATACGTGGGAAATGAAAGAAAATATTTTTGTTTTTGAGTCAAGAAGAAACAGAAATATGATCGCAGAGCAAGGTTTGCGGTCACCGGCTTTATACTACATTTGGCAGTAATGTATAATGTATATTATATGTCTTTCCAGAACCTAACATCAGGGTGTAAGAAGATGACATTAAGGACAAGTTCAGTAATCACGAGTGTGGCCTCTGGACACCGGCTTTGTACTGCATTTGGAGAAAATGAGAGTATGTAATTGCACAATATATGTGTGTTTATATTATTCACTAAAACATGTATTTTATATTTCTTTCCAGAACCTAACATCAGGATGCTGTAATTCTGGCCACACACAGATGAATGTGTATTAGTTCATTACGATTTTGGCGGCTACTTGACATTGACGACACCTAAATCGACTTCAGATACCCTTTTTATGTTAATAAAATATTTATAATTTTTAGACCCAGTACTTTGAAAAAGTACAAATGGGTCAATTAAGTTTGTCCAAAAAAAATGTGCGTAACAGGCAGAAGGAGGCGTGGCAGACCCCATAAAGTATATATATTCTTGATCAGTGTCAACAGCCGAGTCGATATAGCCATGTCCGTCTGTCTGTCTGTCCGTCTGTCTGTCTGTCCCTTTTTGTGTCGCCTAGATCTCAGAGACTATAAGAGCTAGAGACACCAAATTTGGCATGTAGGTTCATCTATATCTCCCATTGATCAAGTTTGTTTTAGATTTTTGCCACGCCTCCCTCCGCCCCCGGAAATTGAAATACAAAATTTCGAAGTCGAATTACAAGAGCACCTTTGATGCTAGCGCTTTGGTTTTTGGTACATATAATAAACACTATAGTCCAAACCAGTCCTGCAAATTTCATTTAAATCGCATGTTGAGAGCGGAAGTTATTCAACTAAATCTGTTACGGGCAAAAGGAAGAAGAAGAGACGCTAGCGACCTCTGTGGTTATTAACTTATCTTCGTAGTGGCGCCATCTACGGAATGGTATGCAACATTGATGAACAGTCTGTAGTGAACGGTTTGCACTCAAAAGTACTGGGTCTCCTACTGTCGAGCATGCTCTACTGTAGCTTACTGCATTTTTTATAACATAAATTAAAGCAGTACGATATATATTATTTATTATTATTAAATATCAATTTGTAAGTATTTAACTAATTTGTTATTTCAAGAATTTAGTGACTAATGCAATCGTTTATATGTAGCATTAGGAAATCAAATAAAATAAAATTAATATATTAGATCTAGTATTATTTTAAATATAAATAATATTGATACAAAAAATGCAGTAAGCTACAGTGGGGCAAGCTCGACGGTTGGAGACCCAGTACTCTCTGAGTGCAAAGCGATCACTATAGATTGTTCTTTAATGTTTCGTACCATGCAATAGATGGCGCCACTACGAAGATATCAGTTGATAAACACAGAGGTCGCTTGTAGAGATGGGCACGGGCCTTTTCGAGCTTCGTGTCCCGGGAGCCTCTTTCAAAATTCCACGGGCTTCGGGCCTGAAGTTCGTAAAACAAACTTATAGATGAACGTACATGCCAAATTATGGTCTCTGAGATCTTGGCGACACAAAAAGGGACAGACGGACAGACAGACGGACAGACAGACCGACATGGCTATATCGACTCGGCTGTTGATGCTGATCAAGAATATATACACTTTATGGGGTCTGCCTGTTACGCAAATTTTTTTTTGGACAAACGTAATAGACCCTTTTGTACTTTTTTAATGTACAGAGTCTAAAAAGGCCCTGACCAAAGTGTGTTTTTGCTATTTCTTTCTACAAAAACAGAACGGTAAAGTACCGTTTGTTTAATTTTATGTGTATACATTGAATATTTCTGAGAATTTGTCGGGTTTTGGCATTTTAAGAAGGGTACGATCGGAAAAATGGCTCCACGCAAAGAAATTTCTGCAGATGTGCAAATTGCAAAACTATTATGTTCAAGCAAATCGACGGTGCAAACCATATTTAAAAACTTTAAAAATAAAGTTCCTTCGAGAGTAAGCCGCGCACTGGTCGTCCAAAGAAGCTTGACCGGAGAGCCGTATCCTTCTTTCGTAAAGAAGTGGATCAAAATCCCAAAATTCATACCACTAAGTTGGCCAAGGACAAAGCTGAGAGATCCAAACAAGACTTTCAACACTGAAGGATTTCTCTGCAGAACTCCTCGCAAGAAGCCCCTTATAAGCGAGAAAAACCGAAAACTTCGCTTGGAGTTTGCCAAAACTCATATAAACAAGGGAATTGACTTCTGGAAACGTGTTTTATTTACGGATGAGTCCAATTACAACATATTTGGATATGACGGGAAAGCCAAAGTTTGGAGAAAACCCAAGCACCTAATTACGACTGTGAAGTATGGTGGTCGCAGTGTAATGGTTTGGGGAGCTGTGGCAGCCCCAGGCGTCGGAAATCTTGTCTTTGTTGAAGGCATTATGGATCGCCTCCAATACAAGACCATATTGGAACATAATTTGAAGCCATCCGTGGAAAAATTATGCCTAGGAACGAGCTGGATCTTCCAACAGGACAATGATCCCAAGCATACTGAACAAACATACCTCCACAAAGCCCGCAATTGAATATTATAGAGCATGTTTGGAAAATTTTGGAGCGAAAGATTCGAAAACACGCTATTGATGGGGCTCCCACACTAAAAGAGAAGCTTCAAGAGAAGTGGGAGAATATATCGCGGGAAGAGCTCGAAAACGTTGATGCTGGTGGTGGCCCAACAAAATAATAAATATTTTTCTTGTTCAGTTTCCATATTATTTCTTAGTTTTTTAGTTCGTACGTACACTTTTGTCAGTGCCTTTTTAGACCCAGTACTTTAAAAAAGTACAAATGGGTCTATTAAGTTTGTGCAAAAAATAATGTGCGTAACAGGCAGAAGGAGGCGTGGCAGTCCCCATAAAGTGTATATATTCTTGATCAGCATCAATAGCCGAGTCGATATAGCCATGTCCGTCTGTCTGTCTGTCCCTTTTTTGAACATCTAGATCTCAGAGACTATAAGAGCTAGAGAGACCAAATTTGGCATGTACGTTCATCTATATTTTGCATAGGACGAGTTTGTTTTAGATGTTTGCCACGCCCTTCTCCGTCCCCGGAAAATAAAAAATAATATTCAAAATTCGAATTACGAGAGAACATTTAATGCTAGCGCCTTAATTAACACTATTGTCCAAATGTGTCCTGAAAATTTCATTCAAATCGGATGGTAAACGCGAAAGTTATTCAACTATCAATGTTACGGACAAAAGGAAGAAGAAGACACGCTAGCGGAATCTCTGTTTATCAACTGATATGTTCGTAGTAGCGCCATCTATTGAATGGGATTGATAGTGAACGCTTTGCACTCAAAAGTGCTCCTACTGTCGAGCTTGCTCCACTGTAGCTTACTGCATTTTTTTTTAGTTTTAAGTGAATAACTTTGAAAGTTAATATTGAATTCATATAGTTTTTTTTATTTGATATACATGAATAAAATTTAAAACAAACCTGCATCAATATTTTTCTCTCATATGTTTTAGAACTCGTTCAAATTAAGAAAAACGGGACGTACGTAGAGTTTTGTACGCCACTGTATATATGTACATGCATTTTAAAATATATACACACATGCATACAGTGCTGCCCACAACTATACGACAATTCATAAACTTTAGTTTCGACCCTCGTAGAAGAGGGGGGAAGCATAATGAAACGAAATAAAGTATGCAGACTAATAGCAAAAAGAGTTCTGCACAAAAGCTGATGTTCTTATCTCTGATTGCATCTTTCGATTTCAAGTAGCGGTAAAAAAAGCACGAAAGCTATTTTTTGGGCTTGCTTGCATTGTATCAAAGCTATACGACACATTTCAATTTTCTGTATTTACATATTGTTTTAATTATTTTTATACCCTTGCAGAGGGTATTATAATTTTGTCACGAAATGTGTAACGCATTGAAGGAGGCCTCACAGACCCAATAAAGTATATATATTCTTGATCAGGGCGACGAGCTGATTCGATATAGCCACGTCCGTCTGTCTGTCTGTCTGAAACTTGGTACAGGTCCGTCTTTTTGCTGCACGCAGTACATATATCGGAACCGGCCGGATCAGATCACTATATCATATAGCTGCCATAGGAACGATCGGTTCGAAATCAATATTTATTATGAAAACTTTTTTGTTTTTTAAAATAACATAACTTAACTCACAGATTGTGTGTTTGGTATAGTTTCAAACAGCCTGCGGCTTTTGCAAATCTCTGCAAGGGTATCCAAACTTTGAATCGCCAAAGTTAGCTTGCGCTATATTTAGACCCAGTACTTTGAAAAAGTACAAGTGGGTCTATTAAGTTTGTCCAAAAAAAATGTGCGTAACAGGCAGAAGGAGGCGTGGCAGACCCCATAAAGTATATATATTCTTGATCAGCATGTCCGTCTGTCTGTCTGTCCGTCTGTCTGTCTGTCCCTGTTTGTGTCGCCTAGATATCAGAGACTATAAGAGCTAAAGACACCAAATTTGGCATGTAGGTTCATCTATATCTCCCATTGATCAAGTTTGTTTTAGATTTTTGTCATCTCCCCCTCCGCCCCTGGAAATGGAAATACAAAATTTCGAAGTCGAATTACAAGAGCACCTTTAATGCTAGTGCCTTGATTTATGTTACATATAATACATCCAATCGGATGATAAACGCGGAAGTTATTCAACTAACATAGTTACGGGCATAAGGGAAGAAGAAGAGACATTAGCGACCCCTGTGTTCATTTTAGTGGCGCCATCTACTGAATGGTAGGGAGCATTGAAGAACAATCTATAGTGAACGCTTTGCTCTCAAAAAGTACTGGGTCTCCTACTGTCGAGCTTGCTCCACTGTAGCTTACTGAATTTTTTTATATTAATTTTAATACATAATAACCAACTAATAACACTGTGCAAGTCGAAAAAAAAGACATGACAGGACTATACGGTTTCCTCTTATGTAGCGTCCTAGAAATCGATCTGCATCATTACTTTTGTCCGCTATAATGATGGTTTCATACAAAATTTTTTCGCGAAGTTTTTGAGCCATGTTGCCCCTATCATAGAAATGGTACATTTTTCTTTAGTTTCTAACTTGCAAGGTGTTGAATTTTTGACAAACTTTCTTTCCCAAAGTTGCTTAGAATGCTCTAAACTTTAAGTTTTTTGAACACTCCAACACTTGAAATTGGAGTTTTGGTGGAGTTTTGGTCAATATACCAAAATATATAAATCTATACAACTATATTTTTTCAATTTTTTTCACATTTTTCTTCAATAATGGAATATGGTTTTCCGTTACTTACACAAAATGAAGATCATATTATGACAAGTAGCGTTAGCAATAATATCATGGAAAAATATTTCCCCGATTTAAGATCGGCAGGCATCAACAATTTAAAAATGTATCAAATTTTCGTAACAATTTTGTTACAACTTTATTTATGTTTACATATGTAACAAGTGTATACATATGCTGAATATACGTTATTAATATATTTAATGTGTGTATGTTATGTTTATTTTACATCAAAATAATATATTACATTTAAAAAAAAAAATTTTCGACTATCAAGTTCCAACATATATCAGCCAGCAATGAGTCAAGCTTTTTACCACTGTACCAATGCTCTAGGAGAGCATCAACCTGTTGAAACCTTTCCCCATGCTCATCTGATTCTGTCGGAACTTGCCGACCAAAATGATCTGCATGGCAATGCATAAAATGTATTTTGAGAGACATATGGACGTCTATATCTTCAAAAGATTTAAGCATTTCGTAAACATATTCTCGCCAGTCTTCTGAACGATGGACTCCCAAACAGTTGTGAATGACGGCCATTACGTAATCCTATGCCATTTTTTCTTTAGTCGACAATAGGGATCTAAATTCACCGTTTTTCATTAGTTTCCTGATGTCTGGTCCATTGAAAACACCTGAAATTAACATTATATTCTCTTAGTTAAATTTATAAATAAAAGTAGATGACTAAATACAATACCTTCTTCTATCTTCGCCACGCTCAGCCTTGGGAATATCTTCGTCAAACATTTAAAAGCTTCGCCATCTCTATTAATTGCTTTAATAAAGTTTTTGACCAGTCCCAGCTTGATGTGAAGAGGCGGTAATAAAATGTTGTGTATTGGAACAAGTGGAACATTGATTACGTTTGCCACGTTAACAACGAAATCTGACCGAAGCATCCAATCTCACTTTTGATACTGGTTGCCACGGTATCGGGTGTCCCAATGACAAATAAAGCACATATTCTTTGTGTATCCTGTCTGCAAGCCAGTAAGCAATGAAATAACTTTAAGGTCAGCACATATTTTCCATTTATGCTGCATGTACTGAACACTATCCAAAATTACTTTCATTGAGTCATACGTTTCCTTTGTGCTAGAGCTTATGGCGATTGGAACAGGATTGATGGTGTTATCGACATATAGCAATACTGCTTTTAGGGAGTGCTTTGATGAGTCAATGAACAATCGCCACTGCTCTGGCTTGTACTCGCGATTCATATGCTGCATTAACCCAGTGATATCTTTGCAATAAGCAAAAGTGTTGTCTTCATTTACTTCGAAAAAGTCCAAAAGCTCCTCCTGTCTTTTACGGTATCCATAGACCTTAACATCTTTTGCCAATATATTAACCAATCGAAGATGGTGTGCCAAACAAATAGCTTTTCGTTGAGATAGCTTTAGCTGTCGTAACATTGTATTTAGACGAGCTTGTGAAATCTCAACGTGGCGACAAGAGTTTTGCGCTTCAGATGGCTCATACATCGAGATAAAGTCATCAGGTCCGGTATCGTATGTTGGCGGAATATATTCCTCAGTTGGACTTGGATACCTGGGAACCGGGACATTTTCGGCGTGGGGCTCTGGTAACTGTGCAGACTGAACACTTTTGTCAACTGTGGTACTCCTATTTAGTTTGGTAAACTTGCTTACGCTCGCGTAGCAGTTCTCACTGCAATGGCCTTGTGGATCTATCCAAGCCATTGGGATGCCGAAACCCATTTTTGTAAACAGTCTCTTTGACCAATTTAATAAATTATTGTCACACTGGGTGCTAACGTTACATGGTGCCTAATCCACGTCTCTTATTACGGGCAAATTGAAATACTCCTCGTAAATAGGGGCAGTTTCGGATGATATTTTTCGTCTGCTCCGCGGGCTCGTGAACTTTTCACAAACATAGCAAAATCCCGTAAAGCCAACTGGACACTTATTCATTTTAAATTATTTTTAAAAGAAGCTATCAATTGTTTTAATATTCGTACTAAAGTGCACGATGTCAAAGTCAAAGGTAAAGTAATCATGCGATCTGTGTTGACAGAGTGAAAATAGGAAACATTTCTCACAGCTATAGCCAGACCTTATGTCATTTCTAATTAGATATCGGGAATTGTAAATTCAATTTTTCCCTATAGTTGGACTTAAGATAATAGTAATAAGTAGTACTTTATATAATATAGAGAATTTACATTTTCGCTGCTCGCTGTTTTAAAGTTTTCGCTGCAATTGGATTATGGCAGCAAGAGCGAGTAACAGTGCCATATACTGAAAATTGATTTTGAAAGTCGCAACACTAATGAATCGTAACACCCCCCCCCCCCTCCACCACCCATCCCCCTGTCCATCTTCTTTTGATTGTTTATTAATAGCATTAAAAGCCACTGTTCCTATGGCAGCTATACGATATAGTGATCCGATCTTGACCAAATTTTTACAGAATGTTACAATGACTACGAAATCCATAATCTGTGAGTTTGGTTGAGATATCTGAAAAAATAACAAAGATCTTCATACAAAGTTTTAATTTGCATCTGATTGTTCCTATGGCAGCTATATGATATAGTGGTCCGATCTTGACCAAATTTTCTCAGGATGTAGCAGTGAGTAAGAAATACATAATCTGTGAGTTTGGTTGAGATATCTCAAAAAATAACAAAGATCTTCATACAAAGTTTTAATTTGCATCTGGTTGTTCCTATGGCAGCTATATGATATAGTGGTCCGATCTTGACCAAATTTTCTCAGAATGTACCAGTGAGTAAGAAATACATAATCTGTGAGTTTGGTTGAGATATCTCAAAAAATAACAAAGATCTTCATACAAAGTTTTAATTTGCATCTGGTTGTTCCTATGGCAGCTATATGATATAGTGGCCCGATCTTGACCAAATTTTCTCAGGATGTAGCAGTGAGTAAGAAATACATAATCTGTGAGTTTGTTTGAGATATCTCAAAAAATAACAAAGATCTTCATACAAAGTTTTAATTTGCATCTGGTTGTTCCTATGGCAGCTATATGATATAGTGGTCCGATCTTGACCAAATTTTCTCAGGATGTAGCAGTGAGTAAGAAATACATAATCTGTGAGTTTGGTTGAGATATCTGAAAAAATAACAAAGATCTTCATACAAAGTTTTAATTTGCATCTGGTTGTTCCTATGGCAGCTATATGATATAGTGGTCCGATCTTGACCAAATTTTCTCAGGATGTAGCAGTGAGTAAGAAATACATAATCTGTGAGTTTGGTTGAGATATCTCAAAAAATAACAAAGATCTTCATACAAAGTTTTAATTTGCATCTGGTTGTTCCTATGGCAGCTATATGATATAGTGGTCCGATCTTGACCAAATTTTCTCAGAATGTAGCAGTGAGTAAGAAATACATAATCTGTGAGTTTGGTTGAGATATCTCAAAAAATAACAAAGATCTTCATACAAAGTTTTAATTTGCATCTGGTTGTTCCTATGGCAGCTATATGATATAGTGGTCCGATCTTGACCAAATTTTCTCAGGATGTAGCAGTGAGTAAGAAATACATAATCTGTGAGTTTGGTTGAGATATCTCAAAAAATAACAAAGATCTTCATACAAAGTTTTAATTTGCATCTGGTTGTTCCTATGGCAGCTATATGATATAGTGGCCCGATCTTGACCAAATTTTCTCAGGATGTAGCAGTGAGTAAGAAATACATAATCTGTGAGTTTGGTTAAGATAGCTCAAAAAAAAAAAAATTCATACTAAGCAATTTTGACCTTTGACCCCCCATTTTAGCCCCTTCCAGTGGGGATATCAAAAAATCCCGTCTTATTGCACGATAATTATGTCTCAGCTATGTTGTGTAAAAATTTC
>JAWNMD010000175.1:0-10756 GCA_035044365.1 Drosophila neotestacea | reverse complement strand
GCAGTGCCCTGTGTAAGCCGACAGAATTTTTACAAAATTTGTTAAATGTTGATTTCGAACCGATCGTTCCTATGGCAGCTATATGATATAGTAGTCCGATTTACACCAAATTTGGTCAGCCTGTTTAAAACTTATATCAAACACACAATGTGTATATTTGGTTGAGATATTTTGAGAAACAAAAAAGTTTTTCATACTAAATGTTGTTTTCGAACCGATCGTTCCTATGGCAGCTATATGATATAGTAGTCCGATTTACACCAAATTTGGTCAGCCTGTTTAAAACTTAATCAAACACACAATGTGTATATTTGGTTCAGATATTTTGAGAAACAAAAAAGTTTTTCATACTAAATGTTGTTTTCGAACCGATCGTTCCTATGGCAGCTATATGATATAGTAGTCCGATTTACACCAAATTTGGTCAGCCTGTTTAAAACTGAATCAAACACACAATGTGTATATTTGGTTGAGATATCTTGAGAAACAAAAAAGTTTTTCATACAAAATGTTTATTTCCAACCGATCGTTCCTATGGCAGCTATATGATATAGTTATCCGATCCGGCCGGTTTCGACATATGTACTGCGTGCAGCAAAAGGACGGACCTGTACCAAGTTTCATCAAGATAGCTTCAAAACTGAGAGACTAGTTTGCATAGAAACAGACGGACACACGGACAGACGGACAGACGGACAGACGGACAGACGGACAGACGACGGACATGGCTATATCGACTCAGCTCGTCGCCCTGATCAAGAATATATATACTTTATGGGGTCTGACACGCCTCCTTCACTGCGTTACAAACTTCGTGACAAAATTATAATACCCTCTGCAAGGGTATAAATATAGCGCAACTAATTTTGCGTGCCAAAGTTGGATACCCTGCAGTGCCCTGTGTAGCCGTCAGATTTTTACAAAATTTGTTAAATGTTGATTTCGAACCGATCGTTCCTATGGCAGCTATATGATATAGTAGCCCGATTTACACCAAATTTGGTCAGCCAGTTTAAAACTTAATCAAACACATAATGTGTATATTTGGTTGAGATATCTTGAGAAACAAAAAAGTTTTTCATACAAAATCTTTATTTCCAACCGATCGTTCCTATGGCAGCTATATGATATAGTTATCCGATCCGGCCGGTTCCGACATATGTACTGCGTGCAGCAAAAAGACGGACCTGTACCAAGTTTCATCAAGATAGCTTCAAAACTGAGAGACTAGTTTGCATAGAAACAGACAGACAGACGGACATGGCTATATCGACTTAGCTCGTTGCCCTGATCAAGAATATATACACTTTATGGGGTCTGTGAGGCCTCCTTCAATGCGTTACACATTTCGTGACAAAATTATAATACCCTCTGCAAGTGTTGAAAAATCAAGGCGCTAGCATTAAAGGTGCTCTTGTAATTCGACTTCGAAATTTTGTATTTCAATTTCCAAGGGCGGAGAGGGCGTGGCAAAATCAAAACAAACTTGATCAATGGGACATGTAGATGAACCTACATGCCAAATTTGGTGTTCTAGCTCTTATAGTCTCTGAGATCATCAGGCGACACAAAAAGGGACAGACGTGACAGACAGACAGACGGACATGGCTATATCGACTCGGCTGTTGATGCTGATCAAGAATATATATACTTTATGGGGTCTGCCACGCCTCCTTCTGCCTATTACGCACATTTGCACAAACTTAATAGACCCTTTTGTACTTTCTTAGAGTGCAGGGTCTAAAAATGTCTCAAAGATTAAATGGGAAAATTCTAGTCAAAGTCGTAGTTTATATCTTCTTGTGAATTTAATTTTAAATATGTCTGCTTATCACACATATTTTTTGTAATCTGAAAAAAATGTTAAGAGCGACGGCTGAACTGTCTGCTCGAAATCCTGATATAAAATGAGAGAATTTCTAATGAAACGTCAACTTTCGTTAGCGAAGAAGCTAGATTTTCTGAAAAAAAAAAGATTTTCCGACAACACTGTTTGAGGTGCTCATCGCTATGTGAGAGCGAGCGTTGGGAGTAATCAACGGTTCTTTCGTCGTTTGCCATCCACTATTCCGTCCAGACAAAAGCATCGCGAGCAAAGCTCCCGCTATGAATTTTTGTGTTGGGAAGTTTTAGTGCGTTGTAGACTTTCAAAGCAGCTGCATGGTAAGGATGTAAGAAGCTGTGTCAAATACGCCATCTATGAATTTGGTTGAAATATCTTGAGAAACAAAAAAGGTAGATTTTCTGGAAAGAAAAAGCTTTTCTGACAACACTGTTTGAGGTGCTCATCGCTATATGAGAGCGAGCGTCGAGAGTAATCAACGGTTCTTTCGTCGTTTGCCAACCACTATTCCGTCCAGGCAAAAGCATCGCAAGCAAAGCTCCACTATGAATTTTTGTGATCGCAAGTTTTAGTGCGTTGTTGACTTTCAAAGGAGCTGCATGGTAAGGATGGAAGAAACTATGTCAAACGCGCAATCTATGAATTTGGTTGAGATATCTTGAGAAACAAAAAATGCAGTAAGCTACAGTGGAGCAAGCTCGACAGTAGGAGACCCAGTACTTTTTGAGTGAAAAGCGTTCACTATAGGTTGTTCTTTAATGTTGCGTACCATTCAATAGATGGCGCCACTACGAAGACATAGAGGTCGCTAGCGTGTCTTCTTCTTCCTTTTGCCCGTAACATTGTTAGTTGATTAACTTCCGCTCTTATCATCCGATTTGAATAAAATTTGCAGGACAGGTTTGCACTTTAGTGTTTATCATATGTACAAAAAATCAAGGCGCTAGCATTAAAGGTGATCCGGTAATTCAACAACGAAATTTTGTATTTCATTTTCCGGGGGCGGAGAGGGGCGTGGCAAAAATCTAGAACAAATTTGATCAATGGGAGATATAAATGTACCTACATGTCAAATTTGGTGTCTCTAGCTCTTATGTTCTCTGAGATCTAGGCGACACAATAAGGGACAGACAGACAGACGGAAGGACATGGCTATATCGACTCGGCTGTTGATGCTGATCAAGAATATATATACTTTATGGGGTCTGCCACGCCTCCTTCTGCCTGTTACGCACATTTGCACAAGCGTGATGACTCAGTGAATCAGTGAATAAGGACAAACAGTTTTATATATATAGATGTGGCTCGTCTTCTTTGTGAAATGTCCAAGATCTGCTGCAGCGAGGTGCATCTGCTCATATGTACTTATGTTATAGATAAAACTAAACTAGATAAAACAAACGAAAATGCCAGTTGTTTAAAATATGAAGAAGTCTGCAAATTAAAAATATTTATTACAGAAAAAAAAACGTTAAAAAAAATTAGAATTTGTTAAAATAAAAAATAACAAAATATTTTTTTTATTTTAGTGTAGAAAATTTTTTTCTTTTTGCAAAAAATTAGATATTAAATATAGCGCAAGCTAACTTTGGCACGCCAAAGTTTGGATACCCTTGCAGTGCCCTGTGTAAGCCGACAGAATTTTTACAAAATTTGTTAAATGTTGATTTCGAACCGATCCTATGGCAGCTAGATGATATAGTAGTCCGATTTAAACCAAATTTGGTCAGCCTGTTTAAAACTTATTCAAACACGCAATGTGTATATTTGGTTGAGATATGTTGAGAAACAAAAAGTTTTTCATACTAAATGTTGTTTTCGAACCGATCGTTCCTATGGCAGCTATATGATATAGTAGTCCGATTTACACCAAATTTGGTCAGTCTGTTTAAAACTTATTCAAACACACAATGTGTTTATTTGGTTGAGATATTTTGAGAAACAAAAAAGTTTTTCATACTAAATGTTGTTTTCGAACCGATCGTTCCTATGGCAGCTATATGATATAGTAGTCCGATTTACACCAAATTTGGTCAGCCTGTTTAGAACTTAATCAAGCATACAATGTGTATATTTGGTTGAGATATCTTGAGAAACAAAAAAGTTTTTCATACTAAATGTTGTTTTCGAACCGATCGTTCCTATGGCAGCTATATGATATAGTTATCCGATCCGGCCGGTTTCGACATATGTACTGCGTGCAGCAAAAAGACGGATCTGTACCAAGTTTCATCAAGATATCTTAAAAACTGAGAGACTAGTTTGCATAGAAACAGACAGACAGACGGACAGACGGGCAGACGGACATGGCTATATCGACTCAGCTCGTCGCCCTGATCAAGAATATATATACTTTATGGGGTCTGTGAGGCCTCCTTCAATGCGTTACACATTTCGTGACAAAATTATAATACCCTCTGCAAGGGTATAAATATCCGGGGAATAATGTTAAAGTTATTATATAAATATAGCGCAAGCTAACTTTGGCGCGCCAAAGTTTGAATACCCTTGCAGACCCCTGTATATGTCGTCAGATATTTTACAGAATTTGTTGGGCTGAGTAAGAAACTGAAATAAAAGTATTTTTGAGATATCTTAAGAAACAAAAAAAGTTAAAATATATATGTTGATTTTTACCGATGGCATACATTTATTAAAATTATTATTTTTTAAGTCACTTTTAACATTTTTAAATAATTTTTCTTAAATTTACTTATACATATTAGTTTATTTATTTATTTCTTATATTTAATGTATTACAAATTATGTTCGTCTTATCAAGAAAATCTTTTATTTTTCAAAACATATTTTATACATTTATTATATTTTATATATTTTTTGATTTACCTATACTTGTATTTATACAATAATTTATTACTTATATTTAATATATTACAAATTCTTTAAAGCTTAAATCTATGCAATAGAGAACCTTACTATAGGAAACAAATACTCCATCATGATGACTATATGTCGTTTCATAAATATGAGCCTTCAAATCGTTAAATCCGCTTGAAGAAAATACCCAATCTATTTCTGTCAATTCCTTAGTCGTACCTATTCCATTTAAAAGAGACGAAATACCCAAGTCATTCAGTCTGATCTCTAACTGATCCTTAGTAGTAGCCCTGCATATATTAAAATCTCCTAAAATTTCAATTTTGCTTTGCCCATTATTAAGCAACTGTTCTATAGTTGTCAAGAAATGTTCTTCGAAAATCAGAAATGGTAAAAGTCGGATTTCTATAAACAACTACGTATGTGGTATCTAAGTGCTTAAATATGAGGATCTGGCACACTTTGTTATATTGCTCAGCATTAGTTTCTAAGCTAATATTAGCTATAGACAGAACCTCAGCATTCTGAACAATGTGAGGCTTTGCATAAACAATTACCCCAGCTGAAGGTCTTCTGTCAGCATGTGTGCCAGTGTACGATCTGGCATTAATTCTTCCTAAAATTTCATACCCATCAATACTGTAATCCCTATCTTCTCTAGTCCAAGACTCCACGAAACATAATATGTCTGCTGAACAAATATTAAATATCGTTTGCAATATCCAACCTGTGATTATACAATCCTTGAATATTGTGATAATATGTCAATGTATTTTCCGGTGTTCTTTCAAAAAGAAACTGATGGTGAATTTGCAATTTCTTTTCGCCTCTGAGTTTTTGTAACTCGATGTGAACAGGATCACTCGCTTGAATTTCTCGAGGAGGATTGAACTTTCCCAGCAGATAAAGCCCAGATGCGCTAGTTGCCCTACTACAAGCCACGTACAATGCTGCTCGGGGCATGTAGTTATCCAAACTTACAACAACTTTGCTGTAAGTTGCCCCTTGGCTTTTGTGAATGGTGATAGCTTCAGCGGGAACCACTGGAAACTGCAATCGTTCAATCGATACTTGCATATTTCTCTTGTATTGGAAGGATTTTATAGTTTTTTCGATCGGGGTCCAATCAGAGTGTTGTGCATGAGGCTTTTTGGCCCTTGCTTCAGCTCCCACACTAGAATGTGTAAATTTAAGCCATAGCGTGGAAACTAATCTGTTCGATCCGCTAGCAGTATGGTCAATTTGCATAAGTTGACCACTTGCTCCATTGACTAATCCATCATTCGTATTGATATTCACAGTTATCATATACTTAGCAGTGGTTTTGAGCTTTAGCAAATACGGAAGGCCTTGTGTTTCGGAAGTTTTAAATCCTTGAACGCATTCCAAGTACTTAAGCCTATCCCTTACAGGAATGGATGTGGCTTTTACTGTATCCTTGGCCATTCAAGTGAATTCTTCTTTATCAATTTGAGCCAGTTTAACAGTATTGTAGCTGTTTGCTTTATGATTGGAATAAAACAGCCGAATTGCATCACTGGGAATATCGTTTATTTCCCTTAGGGGCACAACTCTCTGATTGACTAATTGCTTGTCCGCATTTGTCATTTTTTCTTCAGACATATTATTTAACGCTACCGCAAATTCAAGATCCTCGCGTTGTCGCATTATTTCTGTTAGTCAAGAAAATTTGAACAGATTCCACCTCGCAGCTCCAACAATTGCACTATAGGGATCCCGCGTATTTGGGGAAAATATCCACCTGTCGCCAACTGGAGGAAGCTGCTTTAAATTTCCAAATGTCAATATCGAAATACCTCCGAAGTAAATGTTATTTTTGAAGATTTGCTCAAGGCGGATATCCAATTGTGATAACATATTAGCGCCTGCCATTGAGATTTCATCAATAATAATTAATTTCACCTCCATTAGCTTTGAGTGCATAGTATTTGCTGACTCGTTACTAAGCGGTCTTAACTCCCTAGAAGACTGATTAACTGGAAGAGAAAATACTGAGTGAAAAGTGAGCCCTGCAATACCGAATGCTGCCTTTCCTGTTGGTGCATATAGGAGTACCTTCGCTGTGTCTTGGTCACTACCAGCTCTGCTGGTAAGCCTCAGAACTATAACTGATATATTGCCGAAATCAGTCGACTCTTGCCAACTCCAGCACCACCTCCAATGTATTCATACAATGTTTGCTTTGCATTCATACTATGCATAACATGGGCATAATACTGTCGTTGCTTATGGTAAAGCGATTGTACCATCGTTCTTAGGTCACTTTCAGGAAGTTTGGCTGGTCGCTTTATCATTCGGATGGTATTTTCTTCAGAAGTATTTTCTCTCGCTCCCGTTTCATTATTAAAAACATTAACATTTCGTCCAAGTTCTGGTACTGCAAAACCTCTAATTTCTTCATCCAATAGTTGGGAAGCTGACGTCTCATCTTCTGTATTATTTAGGGGATCTTCATCTCGAATGTCATCTAACACTAGTTCAAAGAGCGTTTCGTCTAAGTATTCATATCTTTTCCTATTTGTTTCAATAATTTGCTTGTGCACATTATAGGAAGTTTCGTTATCATTACTTAGAAGATCACTTTTTTCATTTCGCCATGGATAAAAAAGCATTACGAGTTCCCTATAATAATCCAATCTAGCTGTGTTAATGCTGATTCTTCTCCATCTAAGTATCAGAGGATGCTCTCGTTGTTTAAGTGTGCCAATTCCATTTCTTAATATCAAAGGATGCTCAATTAATGCATTGTCACCCTCGGGTTATTGGTCGACTTGGAATATTTATATAAGGCGAAGAAGTCGGCTAGGCATATATTGTTCAACTCATCGGGTCTTTCCGTGGAATGATCAATCATACTCCGTATGTAAATTTCGGTTGAATTCGAACTCTCTGATCCGGATGTGATGTGTTGACAAATATCTCTACGTGGCTTGATTCGGACATGTGAAGTCCAAGAATATTGTAAAAAGCCTTTTGTGCAGATATTTTCGTGCCATTTACAAATTTGTTTCCTAAGTGTTGCAGTTTTTGCTTAACTGAGAAATTGTTGGAGTTGACTTCGTGAACATGGCTTTTTGTAACAATTTTGAAAGTCCTCTGTTGAACTTTTTTATAGAGTTTACAATATAACTACAGCACGCATAAGGATCTAGGATATATTGTATATCCATATTAGCCTTGTGCAGTCTTAAAATGTCTTTGTTGTAGGCATTTAAAGTTTTGTCAACATATTTTCTTTTGAGGAATATTTGCGGCTTTTGAAGTCCTGAACGCAATGCTAATATATAATCACTAAAGTCAACGCTTAACTTCGAGAGGAAATAGTTGAAATCATTTAGGTTTTCAGCTTCAGTATCCGTAACCGAACTGTCCAATAGCTCCCTAATCTTCTTCCATACGCTTTTGTGGGCTGCACGATTTGTCCTTTTCTAACGGATACAAAATTTTCGTCTGAGGCATTTGAGGGTATGGAATATTGAAACGACAAACCTTTTGCCTATTAACCTCCCTTTGACATGATGCTGATACCGAAGTGCTTCTGTCAAGTCTGGATCTTCACTGATTCCCTCGGTAGCTATAAATCGGTCAATAAATTCAATGACCTCTTCGATGCTATCCGGATTATTAGCTTCCACTTTTGGGGCGTTTGTGAGCCAATACATCCCATGTGAGTGTGGAGACCCCCGATGTTGAAACTCTATTCTCCAATAATAATGGGATAGCTGGAATTCTTCAAATATAACTCCCTTAAATAACTTCATTAACTGCCTGAATCTATAGTCAAAGTATCTGGAGCATGTAACGGGATCAGACCGGATCAGAGGAGATTTTTTAGCGTTAGAAAGCTGAGCAGCTTCATCCTCACTAAGGACTCTTTGATCCACAAACAGTGATAGAATAACTAAAAGTTCATTTCATTTAGTTTCAGCAGCCGAAAGAGTAATAAAAAATGTAGGCAATCCAAACTGACGAATCATCGCGAGAACTCTTTTCTTTTCGGCTTCCCAATGAGCTGGCGAAGAACGCAGATTCTTCAGAATATGATGCCCGTCATCATGCTAAACTAAATTGTTTACAAAAGTTTCATCTGTCATTTCGCCTGCTGTAATATTGGCATTTCCCGATTTTTTACGAAGGCAAATGGAAATAGCATCTTTGATGCGCGTGAGCTCATATGTCTTGTACATATAGAGATCCTTAGGAATTTTTGCGCAACGACGATCGTAGTATCGTATTTGGGATTTCGCCTTACGAACATAAGTGGTTTTGCCTTTGAAAATTTCACCACAATAAATAGTTGGGAAAGAAAGCTCTTCAGCATCTTCATCAGTTGTCATATCTACTGCGTTGGAGCTATGATAGGCTTATTTCAACTAGCTCATTGTCTAGCAACGTTTCTTGACCACCAGGATTAAGATTTTCCTCTTGATCCGAAACATTAAGAGCTTCCGCATCGGTTTCCATACGATGACGAATAAGCTGCTCGACAGTTGAAGCATCTGCTGGATCAGCGACAAAAGGAACTTCTTCTGTGTCAGCTAGTGGGCCCAACCAGTCCGATGAAATCGTTATATTATGTTTTCTATATAGCTCTGAGTCAAGTAGGAAACGTAATGCCTCACGAACGCGAGCAGGTCTAATTGTTTCCGTCATAAAATCATGTGTATATTCCAATTTGCGTTTCAAATGGATCTGTACGACATGAGTGTTTTCGAAAGTGCGTGGAAGGGCTGTAACTGTTTCTGAAACAGAAACAGGAACATTGACAACAGCCCCTCTAACTGCACATTGCCTTTCATACCCTAAAGATATTATTCGCATAAACGGAATTCGTGGTGATATAAGACGTTCTTCTAGGCTAGTTAGATTCTTTAAGACAATCAGGGACAACTGGAAAATCAAATCCTTCGGACAGACAGATATTGGGCATTTTACCCGAAGAAATACTGCGACGACAGGTGAAGCAAAACAAATAACTATTCGAATCAGAAGGGAATTTTTCGGCGAGATAAAACGCCTTGGAAACATCTAAGCGTGGAAACTTTGCAGCAATAATATTCCTATTTAAGCCCCTAACCTGATTTGTAAACCATGTTCCTCCACAAGAAATGCAAATTTGTGTAGGACCTTTCTTTATACTGCCTTTGTACTCATCTATGGCATTTAAGGTCCTACGCTGTCTTTGTGTGTCACGATGGCGTTGGCTTTCTTCAGGCGACATGGCATCTCTGGCATCTCTATTGCGCTGAGATTGACGCTCTGACTCTAAAGATCGATTTGACGGATTTTCCCTATAGTTCCTAACTCTATCTTCATTCCTATTCTGAATTTCCTCTGCCCTAATACGAGCTTGAAGCCGAGTAAGTCTTCTCTGAGAAGAATTGACGACTTGTTCACTGCGACTTGTTATCGGATTTCTTCGCGTATTTCTTCGATTTGAAGAATTTCTTTCGCGTTCTGCAGCACGATATCCTTCATTCTGACGCCGTAGTCGATGTTCCAAAGTATTGGTTTCCTGTTCTTCCTGTCTAATTTCTTCATCCTGTCTTTGAGCAGCACGGGCCTCGGCATCCCTTGCACGTTCTTCAGCGCGATATTCCTGATTTCGACGACGAATTCTACGTTGCGAAGTATTTGTTTCCTGTTCTTCCTGTCTTAAATTTTCATCCTGTCTTTGAGCAGCACGGGCCTCGGCATCCCTTGCACGTTCTACTGCGCGATATTCCTGATTTTGACGACGAACTCTACGTTGCGAAGTATTTGTTTCCTGTTCTTCCTGTCTTAAACTTTCATCCTGTCTTTGAGCAGCACGGGCCTCGGCATCCCTTGCTCGTTCTGCAGCGCGATATTCCTGATTTTGACGACGAACTCTACGTTGCAAAGTATTTGTTTCCTGTTCTTCCTGTCTTAAATTTTCATCCTGTCTTTGAGCAGCACGGGCCTCGGCATCCCGTTCCCGTTCTTCAGCACGATATCCTTCATCCTGTCTTTGTGCTGCACGGGCCTCAGCATTCCGTGTACGTTCTGCAGCGCGATATTCCTCATTTTGTCGTC